>SJYV01027544.1:68592-129966 GCA_006410875.1 Neotragus pygmaeus
ATCATAGTTACTGAAAACATATTCTGAAAAATCATGGTATAGTGGAAATATTATGGATTCTGGACTCCTGAAGACTGCATTCAAATCCCAGTTCCTCCCAGTTCTGCCTGTTACTACGTTTTTGAGCCTTGATATCATCATATGTAAACAGGAAATATTTCTGACCTGATAGAATCACGGGATGAATGAATTAAGCTAATTCAATTAACTTAATTCAACAAACATTTACTTAGGTCCTAGGCAGTGACAGAATTTGGTTAGGAGATAAAGATAAGGAGATGAATAAGACATACCTTTTGACCTCAAGCAGTTCATTGTTTTCAGTCTCGCTGGCTATGTGCTGCTATGGGAATTTTCTCTTATCTTGGTTCTTATGTATTTACACTCTTCTTCATCTCTCCCTTTATGCTAACTACCGGCTCCAAATCATTGCAATCCTAACCAGAAGTTTACCTCTCCATTTCCCCAAAACCAACTATCCTTGAACACCAAAAGTCCACAGATGGCCACACATTCTGGGCATTTATCCATATAAATGCAGGGGATGGCAAAATATTTGAAATTAGAGCTTTTTCTTGAACAGACTCCAGATCAAATTCTTAAAATTCTTTCAGACAGTCTTCTCAGAAATAGAGTGAAACAATTGAAATGCAGTTTATTGAAGGCCCTAGGGTAATGTGGATGTGATTAATAGCATTATCTTATCCATTTTTATTTAGTTCTTACTATACAAAATATTTTCAACCAAATAATATACATACAGAAAGATCTGTTCTCCTTAAAAATCAGCAGTTTTTCCCATTAACATAGCAGTACGTTCCAATGAAGAAAAGGAAGAAAAATAGACATAAAACTGAAAATTAACAAAACGGACACATTCATCTGAACATTGAATGTTTCTTAAGTAATAAGATAGAATGAACTCAACTAAAGAAATTACGTACTGTGCTAAGTCCCTTTAGTCATGTCTGACTCTGTGTAACCCCATAGATTGTAGCCCCCTAGGCTCTTCTGTCCATGGGATTCTCCAGCAAGAACACTGGAGTGGGTTGCCATGCCCTTCTCCAGGGCATCTTCCAAACGCAGGTATCAAACCCGAGTCTCTTATGTCTCTGGCTTTGGCAGATAGGTTCTTTACCACTAGCATCACTGATTTATTTCAATTCAAAATAAATGCTGGAGCATTTACTACATCCAAGCACTAAAGGATGTTGCAAAACTGAAAAAGTGATGATGCATCCCCAGCTTTAAAATAAGATAATTGTTATACTAATGATAAACAAGTAGTTATTTAAGTTCTATTGTCTTTGAAGCACTGTTACAGTTTCCCCCCCCCCCCACTTGCTTTGTTTTATTTTGGCTGTGAGGGAAGGTATCAATGCTGAAGCTTCAGATTAGAATTTGTCAGAATGAAAAAAGTAGTGAAAATGGGAGTATTTGACCAGGCAATGCTTACTTCTACTTGTTAGACAACAATAAGCATAGAAAGCTTTAAGTATAAATAGCCTAAGGAAAAAATCCACTCAGTCACTATGCAAGTTTTGGTTGACTTGTGTTTTCAAAGCTGATTGGTAATTGTAATTGACTATAAATTATGTTTTGCAGGAAAAACAATAAAATAAGACATATTAAATATGTTAAATAACAAACATTAAAATTAAAGTTGCAAATCACGTCTGAGTTGGCATCAAAAATATTCCCAACAGTATTCCCCTTCTACCACTATATTAAATCTTGCACTGAATTGCAATAGCAGAATAAGTAAGCCATTGGCAGCCATGCCTTTACCCTAATCCATAAAAGTTTGTTAATGGAAATCACAATTTATGAAATAAGGATTATAGCATCAAGATTAGATTCTTGAGTCAATTATGTAAAGACTTAAGAAGATAAGCACCCCCCCACTGCATTTCATGAATAATTTTATTCCTAAGTCCAACAAAAGCCTGAAAATCAATATGTCTCATCTTATAATATTTCTTTTGCAAAAGGGAAAATATTATTAGTCACTTTTCTCTATGGAGGTAATGTATGAAAAGAAAAGAATTTTCTATACCATTTTAAATTTAATTACTGAAACCTACAAATAAAATTGACAAAATATTAATAGGAAAAAAGCATACAAACTTCACTGTTGTTAATATTTCTACATATTTTCACAGAAAAGAAGTGAAAATTCAAAGAAATGGTTAGACACGAGAGCTTATATACCATTTCAACAGGGTGATAAATTCTGAAGAAGTGATTAAACAAAAGAAAGGGGGCTTGGTTTTCTAGGAACAATAAGTTGTGGGAAGGTAAATATATGAGGAAATTAATGGAAGATAAGGGTTTTTCCCAAAGTTGTTTATTTTGTTTGTACAGAGTCATATCAGTGCTTCTTCTCCAAGAGAGGGGATTTATGGCAGTCTTTATTTCTCAGAAGTTTCTGCATTTAGTCAGATAAGGGAAGACACAAGAAGACTTTTTCCTGAATCTGTCAATTCTCAATTGACTTCAGCTCATAGTAATCCATATTCCAGTATGGCGTACTTCAGGGTAGGATGCCTGATCCCCTTAAGTAGCAAAGCTTTACGTGATAGTCTCAAACAAAAATGTTGCCACTCTACTTTTACAGTTTCTAAGAAGCTAAAATTATCTCTTGCTTACGAACAGTTGTCTGGAGTCATCTTTAATTAAGATTCCAGCTATATTTTCATTTCTTGGGATAGTATCAGTTCAAGGTAGGTCAGATTGCCTCAGGGCCACTTATAAAATTCTGACTATTTTAGGCAATTCTAGAGGTTCCTTCCTCCTTTACTTGAATTTTCGAAGATCTTACAGAAAACAAGTATAACCATCTATTCAGAACATAAGCTCAGAGTTTCTGAAAATACCTTACTGGTGTGACGTAAATATTTGAGAAGAGAAGCCTCCTTATTCTCTTGTTTCACACATTATGTGATGCTTTGGACTCCAGAAGAGGATTGATTACTTTAATCAGGCGCCATATAGAGACCAGAGATTAAAAGCTTCCCTTTCTCTTCCTTCTTTACATCTTGCTCAAATGTCAAATGCCTCTTGTTAACAAAATCTATATGGAATACTCTTCCTGGGCTTAGCTTCCTCAGCAGAGCGGAGAATTGAGAAGGGTGAGGGCAATAAAGATTATAAATGAAACTTTCTGATGTGTTATGTAGGTATAACTTGGAGTTATCAGAACAATTCGCAAATATTATCAAGTAGTGCCCTTAACATTTTTAGTTCTAGACAACAAAACATCAGAATTACTTTATCCTCCTTCTTAAAACCTTTTTAAATTGTACATCATTAAAGCAAATTTTCTTAGGGTTAGCTTCTTCCTAGTGAAACTAATAAAATGGCTAAACCATCAGGTATATTTATCCCAAAAAAGTAGTATATCTTTTGACCAAAAAATCAGGGTTTACATGCCAAAGCAATTACATGTAGGTTTCAGAGATGACTAAATATAGTAAGTACCCCAGAGTCAAACCCACTGAACTTCTCCCTTAGGTAGCCAGTGAATCAAAGGTTGTTCTAGCTAGTGCCCTTAAAACTTTTACTAATTTTAAGAAAATAGTGTGCCTGCTAATAGTCTATATTAAAATTTGCTGAGACATTGCTTGCTATTAGATTGTAAACAAAAATAAGCATCGTTCAACAAATGACTAACATCTGTAACTTTTGTATACCTCTTATATGCCAATGAATGTGAAAAATGAAACATATGGTGTATGAATTTAGCTCTCTCCTATTTGGGTCAAGGGAGTCTTTCTTAGCACACTCAGACTACAAATGATAGAAGGGCAAACTCCACCCATTTCTTTTTTGTGTGCAGGATCTAAAAGTAAACAATGGTTCCCAGACCAGACTACAGTGTATATTTTACTCCTTTTTTGTAAGTGTACTGTATATAGAAACTATAGCAATGGATAGCTTTTAAAATGCCATTTCTGTCATTTTGAATCAAAAAATGTGAGAGCAGCTGGGTAATTACCTTGGAAGAGAGAGAAGATGTACAAGAGGATTATCTGATGACTGGGGAAACACTAGACCAACGCGAAATTTAGTTTTCGTTATGACTTTTCTACTCTGTGTTTTTGTTTAGTTTGAAGTTACTGCTGATGATTTAAGAATAGAACATTGAATCAAATCTCCATTGAATCCAGATTGTAAAGTAAAATAAAGTAAAAAATAAAAATATAAAAATGTTGCTAATGGAATTGAGTATAATTATAAATAAGAACATAGGCATTTATTCAGCACAAAGAGTGTATTATCTGTTAGGTTGGAAGTTATACCCTGTATCATCAAGGCTGTCTTTAGCAGCTTCTATCTGTGGGGTGTTTGGCAGTCAAAGTTACTAGCTATTCTTCATCACCAAACAGTGAAACACATCAATAATTTTTGCTCTGTTGTATAGCAACAGAAACTGTGATAGGCTATACAAATCTTGGAATAAATATGGACTAGAGGATTTAATTTAAATATGTTGTTGCTGTTCAGTCACTAAGTCATGTCCAACTCTTCACAACCCCATGGACTGTAGCCCACCAGGCTCCTCAGTCCACAGGATTTTCCAGGCTAGAACACTGGAATGGGTTGCCATTTCTTCTTCTAGGGTATCTTTCTGACCCAGTGATGCAACCATGTCTCCTGTGTCTCATGAGTTGGCAGGCAGATTCTTTACCACTGAACCATCTGGAAAACCCTCTTAAATATTTTGAAAGTTAAATAAGCTATATATGTTTGTGTATAAAGTATCAAATGAAGCAAGGGAATTAACCTCTTAATTTGGAACGCGTATTTAATTAAGCTGGAAATTTCAAACAGTATCAGAATGTCAGTGCTTGAGATTAATTTAACTAAAGTGGTTTGTGGAATCTACAAATTCAATTTACTATATTGATGTGACCACTGGAAAAAAATATATGATCTTAAAGTAAAATTATAATAGTGAATAAGATAATTATTACATATGTTGCTCTTCCTATCCAAATATGTTGATTATTTAATAACTCTTGATATTTCTGGTTTCACCTCAGTCATGTAAAGAGCTCAGAAGACATTAGTCTCATCTTTACAAAAGGAAAAAAATAACTGAACAAAGTTTAAAAAGTTACTAGTATGTCTCTGTCACTCATAATCTTGGTTGACTTCTGTCATCTTTTGAACATTTATTATCAGTTTTGAAAAAAATAAATCTCAAGGAATGCCTAGCCCTTTCTCTACAGTTGCCTTCTCTCAAATTCACAAAAAGAGGAAGAAAAAAAAACAACAAAAAACTCCTTGTCAATGAAGAGGCCTGATAACAAAGGAAAACTGTCGCCTTTACTCAATCCTTGCTTGAAAACATCCTTCCTTTCTGCTCTTTCTGTCACTCATTATCAAGATAAAAGAAAATTTATGGGCTTCTGAATCTTTTTGTTAATGCAAAGGGCATGGCGAGAAAGGAAAGTAGATTTTTATACTTAAAAAGACTAAATAGAAATCAGAAAAATCAAAAGGAAATAGTATAGTTTTAAAAAAATGACTTCAGTTTTTATCTTTGCACAGTTAAACTGATAGGATTTTTCTGTTTCAGTATTTCTCTATAGAACCTTGAGAACAATAACACATGACATTGTGTGTATGTGTATATGTGTGTGTGTGTGTGCATGTATGCAAAGCACAACTAGCTTATTTACATGTTAAATTCAGTTCTTCCTTCTGATCACAGTGTTCATAGTCTCATTTAATATTTGAGTTCTACTAACAGTTTGTTAAGAAGCCTCCGCAATCAGACTGAAATATAAATTTCCCTTCAGAGCCAAGAGAGTTCTTTACAAGAATATCTTCCACAAAGGTCTCATCCTTACAACTAAAAATAACTAGATGCAAGTGCACAGTTGTTCATTTGTTCTTCCATCTTATATATTAATCTTTATATAATTTACTAGACAGTTATTTAGTAATAATAGCATTATTGAGTATATACAGTATAGTATATGAATTATAACTCAAATACCATAAAACTCACCCTTTGAAAGTATACAAGTCAGTGGTTTTTAGTAAATTCACAGAATTGTGATCACTATCTAATTTCAGAACACTTTCATTCCCCAAGACTAAATCTTCATTTGTAGTCACTCTCCATTCTCCCTTCTTCCAGTCTCTGGCAACCACTCATCTACTTTCTGACTCTATGGATTTGTCTCTTCCAAACATTTCATATTGCTCTTTTTCTTTCACAGTTTTACATAACAATCCTCAACATTGGTTGCCTGACATATTTTACTTGGACATTTCAGTCAGATTTATATCTTCATAAATAGAGAAATTATATATTAAAAATATCTTTTAAGGGGAGAAATTGTTAGCTCATTTCTTTAAGAATAACACATTACAAAATGATGAAGCTCTTTAAATGAATGAATTCACTTCAACAAATATTATTGAAGCATTTAACCATTGTGTCTCTAAGTGTTGATTTTGGGTGACCTAGCTATATAATAATTACCTGGGGTGCTTTTTAAACATGCAAGTATTTGAAATCTACCTCATATCTATTGAATTAGACTTTTATGAAGAGGGGAAAGAATCTTCATTTAACAGGGTCTCTGGGTTATTCTTACTCACAGTAACATTTAACTCCTCAGAAACCTACCCTGAGTAGGATTTAGCCATAATACAGATGAGTAAGACACAGTATCTGATCTTAGATGGTTTCATCATATTTTGTCTATACATTTGGCCAATGGTATTTTAGTAAAATTATAGAAATAAATTGATAGAACTAGAACTGAAAGACTCCCAGTGATCAGTCACTATCTGCTTCTTATAAAATATTCTACAGATACTCTTTTGTTTACTTATTAAGAGTATCATATGGCACTAAATGTTGTGATATATGTATATATATAGATAGATATTAATGTTCTATACTTACTCTTACATTAAATATATATACATGAGCATGAATTCATTTATTTGTTCAGTAAGTGAATATGTGTTGTTACTACTCTGTGGCAAGCACTGTTTATGGCAGTAAACTAAATTAAGTCTTCAAGCTGTAAAACTAAAGGAAGTAGGAATGAAAGCAAGAGATATTTAGAGAAGAAAGCAGTGTGGATAGGCAAAGCCTTCATGGAAGGAAAAAAAAATGAACTAGTTCTCCGATGATGAATAGGCTTACTCTGGAAACCAATAAATAGAGGCCTCTCATGTAATGAAAGATACATAAATAAAAGCATGGTGATGGCTTTACACTAAGTCATGTGTAACTGTTGCTACCTCATGGACTGTGGCCTATCAGGCTCCTCTGTCCATGGAATTTCCCATGGTAGAAATATTGGAGTGGGTTGCCATTTCCTTCTCTCCAGGGGATCTTCCTGACCCAGGGACTGAATTTGTGTCTCCTGTGAGGTAGATGGATTCTTGACTGCTGAGCCACCTTCGAAGCCCAAATAAAAGTATAAACTTTTATATACCACCAAAACACTGGAACTTTTGATTAAAGTTAGAACCAACTATCAATAATAAACTACTGGCCCCTAAGTATAGAATCCTGTTAATTCTGCCACACTGTGGCTATTTCTTCTGAAGTTACCGCAGAAGAATGGTGTTCTGCGTGAATAAACTTCTAATATGACTGAGCAAGCTAAGAGAGAGGAGGAAAATGTTCACTTGGATTAAGCACTAAAACCAATCAATTCATATAGAAGTGATAGACCAGACTGTGAATCATAGCATTTAGGGAGTTTCATGCATGGTACAAAAGTTGTAGGCGTTCTGGAGGGAAGGGTCAAAACAGATAGAGGACAGGAACTAAAGCATGTATATAACTTGAGCTGAAAAAAAAAGCCAAGTCGACAGATTAAAATTATTCCTTTAACAATCAGGCAAAGTTAATGATTTTTTAAAAAGCTTAGAGAAATTCCAGAACTTCAAAGAAAATGAGAAAACTCTTGCAAGCTTCCAGAGAAGAAACAGATTACCTAAAAAGGAAAAAAGGATCAGACCAGCCACAGGCAAGTTATCTGTCACACTGATGATGAGAAAGTAGATGAAAACCACCTATAGAATATGAGGAGTAAGAACTGTAGCCTGATCGTTCCATTACTGACTGGGGGTTGGGGGAAGGAGGAAAGACATATATAGACATGCTACACTTTAAGAAACACACTGTCTTGTTCCTCATCTAACCAATAGCACTGTATTAAGGGAAAGAACTGTCAGAGGTTGGAAAGTAAAGAAAAGAACAATCTTCTTTTCTTTAAAAGAAGGTGGAGTGGGATGAATCTCATATTTCCTATATATAGTTTATATGTGTCTCATATTTCTCATATATATATATATAAAACTACATATGATGGGCATTGATAAAACACTAGGAATGCAACAAAATGATACGAAAGTTACTCAGAATTAAGGAAAAATCCCGGAAATCGAATGGATGTAAATTATAAAAATTAAAGAGTAATTCTTGCCATGGAAGGGAAAATACAAAATTTGAGATTAAAAGTATTAAACTATCCTAATGAAAATTCTAAGTTGAGGTGCACTGAAGAGAGACAAAAGAAAAAACAGAATGTCTCTTTCAGATTGTGGTAATAAAGGACAGTGAATAAGTTTAAATAGCACAGCATGTGCAGAATGATGCTAGAGAGCAGGGTCACAGTCCTGGTAAAGGAGTAGTAGCTGGAGACTTGTTCCCAAGTTTAACAGGGAAACATGGGTGTAATTATAGGCAGGCAAGACAGAGGTGATGACTATCAATTTAAGAGCTTCAGGAAAAATGAATACAAGTTGTTCAGTGCTTTCAAAACATTTTTAAGATAGAGGGAAATAGTGTATAGAAACAGATTTATTAGTATAAACAAACAAAATGGAGGAAAGCAACTGGATAATCAACAATGTTGAACACACACACATATGATGTATATTCAAGAGAAAGAAATGTGTATTATGTTTTCATCAAAAAAGACATGAAATTAGAAATAAATTACAAAACCATACTAACATAATCTTACCTGCTTAGAAATTAAGCAATGACAGTGCATGATGATTCTTGGAACAAAATAAAAAATGAACACCTTTTATAAAGGTACAGAAAGAAGAATACATCATACTAAAATCTTTAAAACAGAAAAAACTGTAAATGATAAAACGGTTTTACCTTAAATGCCTTAATTATTAAAGAAAACAATTATTCTGCTGAATTTTCTCATTATCAAATCATGATTGTTAATGCTTTGTATTGAACTTAATTCATACAATATCTGGTAAGATTCATATTTTCAGTCATTTCAATATAAATTTAACCAGCCCGATTAAATTGAATAATTTTAGCAGGAGTTTGCTCTTAAGGCAAAAGAAAAGGCATTTATAAAAATTCAATAAAGTAGTTTATTGGATGAAAACTGAAACCTTCATTAGAATGTCAAAATCAGAACATTTGAAATATCTGGATAATTTGGTAAATTTTTGAAACATGTGTTGGTCAGCCAAGACTGTCATAAACAAAAACAAAAACAAAAAACACATAAATTGGGTGGCCAAAGCAACAGGAATTTATTTCTCACAGTTCTGGAAGCTGGGAATTTCAAGGTCAACATGTCAGCCAATTTTGTTCCACAGAGAGGGCTCTCTTCCTTGCCGTCTCTTCACCTTCTTATAAAAGTACTAATCTCATCATGGCTGCTCCACTCTCATGACCTCATCTAAACATAATTACTTCCCAAAGGTCACATCTCTAAACGCCTTCACACTGGGAGTTAGAGCCTCAACACATGAACTTGGGGGTGACAGAGAAACACAATTCAACCCATAGCAATATCCATCATGGATTTCATATTTTCATTGCCTTTATCAAGAGCTTCCACTCAATTTAAAATTAACCCAGTGTTTTACTTAAAGTGAAAATCTCTCAGTTGTGTCTGACTCTTTACGACCCCATGGACTGTACAGTTTATGGATCTCTCCAGGCCAGAACCCTGGAGTGGGTAGCCATTCCCTTCTCCAGGGGCTCTTCCAAACTTAGGTCTCCTGCATTTCAGGTGGATTCTTTACCAGTTGAACCACAAAGGAAGCCCAAGAATACTGCAGTGGATAGCCTACCCCTTTTGCAGCAGATCTTCCTGACCCAGGAATTGAACTGAGGTCTTTTCCAACTGAGCTATCAGGGAAGCTCTGTTTTACTTAAACACAACAACAATTTCAATGATATTGTAAATGTTTACATGTATAGTGAGCTAGCTAGTCATTTTATTAGTTAAGGAGTAATTTTAAACATGCTTCCCACAGACAGTTTAAGACAGTCTTTGATATCTAGGCAGTCATATGCCTTTAAGTCCATTCTTTCTTCAAAAGCTTTCTAAAACCTAACATGGCCAGCTGTTGAAAGTTTCCATTAAACATTAACTGCTCCAGGTAAAAATTATCACAATCTATGCCTTACAGTAAAAAGCTATCTTTGAGATTATTATTGTAATACTTAACTATACTGCTAACAGTGGTTGAGAACTAAACAGCTCATAAACTTGCCACTCCAGCTATTACAAAGCCAAGATAATGTAGTTGAAAGGAGGGCAATAAAATTATCAGGGCATCATAAACCTAAAGTAAACAAAATCACATAGTAGTAACTAATTAACATGACACATACAAAACTTCAATATTATTCATTGTTTGAAGTCCTTTATATTGAATGATTATATGAATTCTTTGTATGACATGATTTTATATAATCCTTTATAAGAAATTAAGTTTCTTCCTCTTTTCTGTGGAAATAAATGAAGCTTATTAAATGAAAACAAGTGAAGGCTTTATTCAGAGGTTGCAAAAGAGTCAGTCACTACCACTTGTACTTGTCAGAGGCTCAAAAGGCAGATGGAGGAGTGAGAAAATTTTATAGTGGGAAGAAATGCTTCAAGTTTGCGTTAATTGAAGTTTGTTGGCACACAGAAGCTGGGGTGGGCTAAATTAGAAGGGCATTCTTTTTTGTTCTTTGTAAGTGGATGTTTATTGCAGATTGTACATATGACAAAAATAATTAACATGTAACTGGAAACAAAAGTAATAACTATCAATAAAAGAATGATTGCATAAATGATAAAATAACCTTAAATAAAAAACCTATAATGATAAAATAACTTCCATCCCATAGAAGGTAATACAGCAAATATAAAAAACAAAAACAAAAAACAAATGAGAGCTAAATTAGATAACTTGTAGGGATTTCCATGAGGTTTTGTTGATTAAGAAAAGACAAATTCAGACACGTGAATATAATACAATTTATTTTCATTAAACAAAAACTTCCAGTATATGTGTATGAAGATATATGTTTATGTGAATGTATGTGTCTGTGTATTAAATTAAAGGAGCATGGAAAAGTATTTTTAAAGCTATATAAAATATTTTTTAAAACAAAGGACATTAAAGCTTGAATTATAAGTATGGATGGCAAGGAAGTTATGTTATTTTGAATAATGTTCCCCTCCCAGATGTCCATGGTCTGATCTAAAAGAGAGGCATTTTAAGCAATTGATTAGGGGAACATATTTGACTTTCAATGGTTGGCTATAAATTAGAAATGGAAGCAGAAATTCAGGAAACTGGCAGTTATTGATTACTCCAGTTTGGGCTGATTTCACTTACTCCTGGACTAGCTGTCGCAGATCATAAGTTCTGTTCTACTTTTATATATGGTCTGGCTGCTCTCCATTTGTATATTCAGTCTCTCAGTTTCTACTCTGACGAATATTTGATAAATATTGCCCCAGAAAATTTGAATTCATAATGGTTTGTAGCAGTGTTAGAGGAAAAAACCCAGTTTTACTTCTAAGAAAATGCAGTCAATTTGATCACCTCACTTTAGACACGTATTTTCTACAATAAAAAGGTTTATTATTATTATTATACTTTCTGCTAACTGCTACATTAACTAAATTACTTCTAAGCATAAAATTTTAAACTGATAAAAATACATACACATAGGGCCAAACTAACTTTATTTCATTTTAAAGTATATATGTAAGTTGAAGAAATGTTTCAGACTATAAATCATGTTGTCTTTTTACCATTATCACCAAAGAGATTCTTAAGTGCTGAAATATATGACATCTCTTGATAGGAATACACTGAAGGTGTATTTTTTAACTTTACTTGAATGAGGCTTTTAGTAGCCTTAGGGAAGATATGAATCAACAGAGGTATTCTAGTCTCTCACTTCAAGTTGAAAGGCCAAAGTTAGCTTCAGAATATTAAAAGCTACCACTAGCATAACAATTATTATTACCATTTATCGAGCCATTACTGTCTGCCAGGGTCTCTCAATGTTCACATTTAAGTTGATTTAACTTTTGCAAGACTTTCAACATAATTTAAAATAGGAAGCCAAGTTATATCAATTCATTTATCCATTAAAAAATCACTTACTGTGTCTCTCTGAGACCCAAGGATGACTGGCTAAATGGACGAT
The DNA here is from genome assembly GCA_006410875.1 of Neotragus pygmaeus. Lineage (NCBI taxonomy): Eukaryota > Metazoa > Chordata > Mammalia > Artiodactyla > Bovidae > Neotragus > Neotragus pygmaeus. The sequence goes on from SJYV01027544.1 coordinate 81,056, forward strand.
ATGTCAGGGGTCAAATCCAAACCTGCCTGTATCCACTTCCTGTGTTCTCATCCAAATGCACCCAAATTTCCTCATGTGTTAAGGCTTACAGGAAAGAAATCTTGACAGGCTCTACATTATGGACTAGGATGTTCCTGATAAGTTTTTCTACCACCAAAATTAAGTGCAAATGGTGCATAAAAAGAATTCAAGAAGTAAAAGTTTATATTTTAATATTTTATTCTGAGGTGATTTTTATAATTTTTTCCAGTTAGCAAATAGTAATCATGACATACTGCTGTAGGTTGTTAAATTAATGTCCATATGATGATAAACATAAAGTAACAAAAACAGATTCCTTGTGATGGTTTATTTTATGAGTCAACTTGACTAGGCCATGGAATACTCAGACATTTACTCAAAATGGTAAGTGCTTCTGTGAAGTTGTTGATGGATAGGATTTTAAATTTATTTACTTAGTTATGTATAACTTCTTGGACACCAAAATAAATATAATTAAATATCAGGGTACAAATGCTTGTTATATTATTTTGTGTGTTTGCAATACACTTTATTTAGTGAAAAAATATGCTAAAGTTACCTGAATTTCTAACAGTAATAAGGAAAAATGTGTAAATTGAATGATTGAAAATGATTATATGAAATATAAAATATTTAGCCAGTTATAATGTATAATGAAATAAAACATTACATTAAAACTAAGTACAAGATATAAAATTCCTAGGGATATTTTAATATGAAATGTGCATCACATGTAACAATCTTAATTGGAGAAACAGAAATGTGTACCTGAACAGGTAGAAGGGAATTTTTCAAGTTCTAATTCTTCCATTAAATAGGTTTAAAGAATTTCAAATAAATGTCAGTGGTGGTGAACTTGATATCCTATAATGAGACTGCAAATTTAATGAAATATTAAATGAATAAATAGCTAAGATATTTAATATGATGCAAGAAGGACCTTGAAATTTCAATGAGTAAAAGAACAGGTTACTTACGTAAAGGTGTTACTAAAACATCGATGGATTGTGATTCTAAAGAGATGTACCAGTGATCTATCTATAAGAATTTCTCTTTATAATTCTTATTCATATGAATTTAGTAAATAATTATCTTTTCATTACAAATAGCTAGGGAATTAAGTCAATCAAGAAATAGAGGACAGTCAATCAACTGAAATTTCAGGAGGGAAAAACAGGCTTCCCTGATAGCTCAGTTCGTAAAAAATCTGCCTCCTATGCAGGGAACACCAGAACGATTCATGGGTCAGGCAGATCCCCTAGAGAAGGCATAGGCTACCCACTCCAATATTCTTGGGCTTCCCTTGTGGCTTAGCCAGTAAAGAATCTACCTGTACTGCAGGAGACATGGATTCGATCTTTGGGTTGGGAAGATTCCCCTGGAGAAGGGAAAGGCTACCCACTCTAGTATTCTGGCCTAGAGAATTCCATGGACTCTCTAGTCCTTGGGGTTGCATAGAGTCAGACACAGACTGAGCGACTTTCACTTTAGGGGGGAAAAATCAGTTCTTCAGGATCTCCATCAAACATTTGAATGCAGAATAGCTGGGTGCTGAATCCTCTACCCTGAGCTCTTGCCACAACCACCACCATACCAGGCTTTACTCAAACACAGATAGTGCACTGACAAAGTGGAGATGTGTGGCCACAGACCCTCTGGAGAAATCATCGCTGGGTCACAGAATCACTGGAAGAACCAGCATCAGCAACCCAGACTAGGAGCTACCCTTTCAGTTTTCCTTTTAATATGAGCCGTCATTATACAACCCTGGGAACATGAGGAAAATAACAGCCAGAAATGATAATTTCATGCTCTAAAATGAGTGAATATCTACCAAAGAAAACAGAATTATTTTAAAAAAGTAAGAGAAAACTTAAAAAGTATCTGACTAGCATTCTCAGTCAGATTCAAGATAATCGCAATGATAAATACAAAAGCAAGTTACCAAGGGGAAAAAAAAAAAAGAGAGAGTCAATGTGGCTGCAAGAATTCTTGGAAGTAGAAAGGATGATTGAAGAGTGTCCTAATTCAGTAACAATTTAAGAACAAAATGTGTATTTCTAAAAACTAAATTTGTGAAGATCAACTGTATTGAAATTATGGGAAAGTGAAAAAATAAAATACATAAAGAATTGATAGAATATGTGCTTCTTGGCAAATCTAGGTAAGCCAACACACATTAAGCAGCATATAGAAAGAAAAAGTAATGGGAATGAATAATCAAGCAAACTGCATATGACAAATATCTAGAACTGAGCAGAACATTTTGGGAACATACACAAACAGATACAAATCCTGTCAGAAATTTTGAATTACTAAGATAAAATTTAAATGTGACAAGCTTCCAGATACACATACAAGCACACACAAAAAATGGTACCAAAATAAATAAAAACAGCAAACAAACAGAAACCTAGGTTTACAAAGGAGAAGGAATCACAGTGGCTCTGCAGTTTTATCTGCAATCTCCCAGCTCAGCAAAATAATCAGCAGAAGTCATTGCAAATCCCTCAAACCAGAGTCCAGTTGGGAAGATAAAAAGCAAGAAAAGCAGATTAAGAGTATCAATCATGTTCTCAATTCTTTCTTTCTTTCTTTCTTTTTTTTTTTTTAAACTATATATGTAAACATTGCCACTCAGCAAAGTGAGAAATTTGACTTTTTAGCTATTTTAACACATGAAGGTCATGACAGGTGTAAACATTTATGGAATCTAACAGGCTATTCTGGAACCAATTCCAATACCTGGAGGAAGGGGGAATTCCCTAACGTGGAGCCATGCTCTAACACCAGCATCCTACAATTTAACTCAATTCTGACTCTCTACCTGGAGATAATATCAGATTCCACAGGTTAAGAACTCAGCCCCACAGAACTGTCCTGTCCCCTTTAGACACCAATCCAAGACCTGTTTGTCGCCTGTGCTTCTGACTGTTTCGCTGTAACTCTGAGGTTCCCACCATCCCTTCCTCAGGTTTGATTACTTTGCTAGAGGGTCTCACAGAACTCAGAAAAGCTGTTTGTACAATGTTTATCTTTATTATAAAAGCATGTGATTAAATATACAGATGAACATACAAAGGAAGAGACGAATAGGATAGGGTATGTGACAAGTGAAGCAGAGGGCCATTCTCCCCTCCTACCCGTGTTCACCTACCTGGGAAGCTTTCTGAACACCATACCATTGGGACTTTTACAGAGGTTTCATCATGTAGATATGAGTGATCACTAACTCTGTTTCCAGCCTCTCTTTCTTCTCAAAGAATGGGGGATAGGGCTGAAAGGTCTGAGCTTCTAATCAAGGTTTGAACTTTTTGGTGACCAGCCCTTCCCAGGTGGCTCAGAAGTTAAAGAATCCATCTGCCAATGCAGGAGATGCAGGTTTGAACTCTGGATTGGGAAGATTCCCTAGAGAAGGAAATGGCAACCCACTCCAGTATATCCTTGCCTGGGAAATCCCATGGACAGAGGAGCATGACAGGCTATAGTCCATGAAGTTGCAAAAGAATCAGATACAACTTAGTGACTAAATGACAACAGCCTCATCCAGGAGCTACCCAGAAGCCTACCCAGAGTCATTTCATTAGAAAAAAGATAGTTCTATCACCCAGAAAATTAGGAGAGGTTTATGAGTCCTGTGTCCAGAACCAGGATCAAAGACCAAATATGAGTCCAATGACAGATGAATGGATGAAGAAGATGTGGTACATAAATTCAATGGAATATTACTCAGCTCAAAGAAAGGAATGAAATTGGGTCATTCGTAGAGATGTGGATGGACTGAAAGTCTGTCATACAGAGTGAAGTAAGTCAGAAAGAGAAAAACAAGTATTGTATGTTAATGCATATGTGTGGAATCTAGAAAAATAGTTCAGATGAACCTATTTGCAGAGCAGGAATAGAGATACAGATGTAGAACAAAGATTTGTGGACACAGGTAAGGGAAGGGGAAAGTGGGACAAATTGGGAGAGTAGAATTGACATATAAATACATTCTACCATGTGTAAATAGATAACTAGTAGAAACTTTCTATACAGCACAGGGAACTTATCTTGGTGCTCTGTGATGACCTAAATGGGTAGTAGAATGAGGGGGTAGGATCAAGGTCTAAGAGGGAGAGGATATATATATACACACACACACACATACACACATATAGCTGATTCACTTTGTTGTATAAAAACTAACACATTATTGAAAAGCAATTATCCTCCAATTAAAAGAAAAATAAAAGAAATAGAAAAATAAAACAAAAACACCAAGTATGAGAACAAAAAAATATTCCTAGTGCTCTCACCACCGAGGAAATCATAGTTGCTTTGTGCCAAAAAATGGAGTGAAAACCAAATATATGTTTCCTATTGTAAATCAAAACATTACAGAGTCTCTCTTAAGAACCAAGCATTGTGTTCCTCTACCTTCAAGGAGTCTCTCTTCCATTAGAGTAGACAGGAAAACCAATGCAAAGCCAGTAAGGACACAATGAGGAAGCTTTCTTTCCATGTGGTTTAAGGAAGCCACTTTGAAGTGATCCTAAACCAGCCAAGTGAATGTATCAGGAGGGGCATTGCCTTAAGGGATAGCAGGACTTCACCAACTCACAAGAAAGGAGACAGCTTTGCAGGCAGATTAGAAAACAAGAGGCAAAAACAATACATTGTGTAGGAAGGAAGAAGTAGAACTACAAACTTAGCAGTGGTCAGAATGTTTAGAGAATGAGTCATTATGAAGACTGAAATGAGGCCAAAGAATTGGGTTGGGCTTCAATCATAGAAGGTCTTAGAATCCTTTGGTAAATTATTTGAAGCATATTCTGTAGGGCATTGCTTCTCAATCTTTTAAAGGAGAACAACCCTTTATTCAAATAACATCTATCTGGAGATCTAATATATACAAAGATGAAAACAGGTACCTTATTAGCATAATTATAGAAGCTACAATTGTGTGCTTGTGTTAGTCACTCAGTCGTTGGTGACATCAGTCTTATAGTCAGGCAACATGTACAATGAGGCAATCCAATGAACTCCCCCAAATCTCACCCTTGGCATATAATTTATTTCTAACTTTACTTTTAGTTGTATATTGATCAAAAAAGTCTTAAATCACAGAGATAAATACTTGCCAATAGTCATTCAACAACTTTTATAGACAGAAATGGGAAAAGAAGCATTATTCTGGTATCTGGATGGAAAAAGAGAGAGCTTGAACACTAGCAAACATGAAACACAGGTTAATAAACTGAATAGGAATGGGTCCTACAGGTGAACCCCCAGGACAGGTCAAGGATTTCATAGTCTTTCATCAACAACTTTTAACTACTTGGTTAACATTTGTTAATGGCAGTGGTAAAAGATGAAGGAAGATAAGTTTTGTTCAGGAAATAATGTGTTTATTTATATCCAAAAATTCTTATTAGCAAGTAAGAAAATTCAGATCTAGATATTTAAGCAAAGCAAAAAATTATTGAAAGGTATGGGGGTTCCCAGAACTGACAAAGTGATGAAAAAGCCAGTCTAAAAAATGCACAGAAACAAAAACAACCTTAAAGTTCCCAAATCAGAAAAAATGGAAACTTTACCTTCAGTAGGGACAGTCCACCCAGGATGCATTCATACACTGCAGGACACCCTCTCCACAGCGGGACACAGCAGCAGCTGTCATGGGTCATTCCCGGCCCACCCAGGCATGAATGTGCTTTCAGTTGAGCTCAGATCCTGAGCCCATTCCTGTCTCTCAGACAATGGGGAGCAAGAGGTTCTTTCCCTTGAACCTCTGGAGTGGGAGTGTGAGCAATGGTGGCTGACAGGGAATGAGACTGTGCCCAGAGTTTAGAAGACAGATGTCAAAGATGAAGGAATGAGATCCCAGAGAATTTCTTTTGAAACTCAGGAGGGAATGGGAATATTATATATTGTGTGAATAGCAGGGTCTCAACTTCTTTCTTTCCACAATATCCTAGGGAATTCAGTGGACATTCGAGAAAAGTAGTTGACGATTTTTTAAGTCTTCACTGAATTTGTCACAATATTGCTTCTGTTTTATGTCTTGATTTTTGGCCACAGGGCATGCTTAACACCCTGGATCAAGGATCAAATCTGCATCTCCTATAATGGAAGGTAAAATGTTAACCACTGGATCATCAGAAAAGTCTAAGAAGTTTGACCTTTAGGTGACCTTTTCTCTGGCCAAAACCTGGGAGGGGGTNGGGGGGGGGGGATGCCTGAGATTGGAACAAAGGCAGAAAAACAGCTAATTCCCTAGGACATTGTTATTCTGACTACATACCAGGTATTACCAAGAGGTACTGAGCTTCAGAAGGACTTCTTCCTTGAAATTTCTGTATACTCTGTAAGTCTCTGGAGTCTCTAAAGAGGGCAAGTAATCAGAGTATATCATAGAATTTTGATGTTGAAAAAAAATCTTATTTCCAAACACTTATTGTGGGCCAGGCAATAATAGTTCTATCGCTTTACATATTCAAGTCATTTTATCTTCACATCAACCCATAGAATAGTTCCAGTTGACCTTGAACAGGAAGGGAATTAATTCAAGCATAATGTATAGTCAGGATTCTGTAATAGAGGTTCTTTTAAATACACAGATTAACCAAGTGTATACCGTACATTCAGTGTAGTACTGTACATTTACTATTGAGAAATATCTGGATATAAGTGCATTTGTGCAGTTCAAACCTGAGTTAATCAAGAAATACCTGTACTAGTCTTCATGCATGGGGGATTGAGAAACATATTAAATAATGAAGTCATACAGTAAATAAAGAGCAGAACCAGATTTCAAATCCAGGCAGCCTGTCTCCTGTGTGCTTGTTTTTTTTTTTTTTTTTTTTAGCCTATAGGCTACAATTGTCCTAAGTGTCTACAAACTAAAACATCTCAATTACATTTGATGAAAAGTAAAGAATTTGTATACACCAAAAATAACTTTTAGAATTATTTTTCAGGTTGTTCATCCCTCCCTAACAGATAACATTTGTTGCTCATATCCATGAAGAACGGTGAATAATAATTCTCAAAATTTTCTTTAAAAAATAGTTTTCTGTCATTTATGTGAAAAAATCACATTATTCTATTATTCTTATTTTCTTTGACTTTTAAAATAATTTTCCAAAGCAAACATTTTCCTTATGTGTATTAAAGATTTTTTAACTTTAGAGATAATGAAATTAACCACTTGTTCCCATAAATATAAATATAATTTTCCCCAACTAAATAAATATCAAAATAAGGATGAGTGGGCAACAGATCACTTAGCTTAGAGCTCATGGTTACGGGGATGGTCAGTTTCAGGGAGTCTTGGCAGGAATTTTAAATTATTGGTAGTAAGGTCTTATATTGAGTATTCATTGGAAGGACTGATGCTGAGGCTGAAGCTCCAATACCATTGCCATCTGATGTGAAGAGTTGGCTCCTTGGAAAAGACCCTGATTTGGGGTTTATTACCCCTCAGAATCAAGGGGGAGATAGAGGATGAGATGACTAGATGGCATCTTCAACTAAATGGATAGGAGTTTGAGTAAACTCTGGGAGATGGTAAAGGACAGGGAAGCCTGGTGTGCTGTAGTCTTTGGGGTCTCAAAGAGTTGGACATGACTTAGTAACTGAACAACAACGAAATAAAGGTCTTTTATGGTTTGTAATTTATCTTGAAATACTTCAACATAGATAGTTTTATATGTAAAACAGTATATCCCATGAAAACTTCCTTTTAAATAGGAATTGACTAGTGATAGCCTCCCATCCTCTGCCCAGCCCTTGTTCTGAATTAGGAAATATTTCTTTTTGGAGGATTAGGCAGTATGCTACATATTCCCTAGGCCCTATATCCCAAGATCACCTTCATATTATACAAATGGATTGTTTGGATTCTACTTACTCATTCTGGTGGGGCTGGTGTTCAGGTTCATTTTTACTCTGTGTCTCAGAGATGACCAGTTAACAATTTCACTTTTAGTTATGATGAAAAGCCCATTATTCAGAAATGCAGAATCCAAATATGGCTACCCCAAGTGCTAACTCTACCTCTATCCAGTACCAGGATGTGTTAATTAGCATTCTGTATTTTATCACTTCCCAAGATACATCCCTTCACTAGAAATATTTAAGAATTCTACCTTTTCAAGAATCCACTAAGCCCAGTGTCCTACACCTTGTGGAGCAGAGCCCTGGGCTTAGAATTCAGAGGTAGAGCCAACGGCAGCAAATTATTTGGAAAAATAATTCCTCTCCCTAACCTAAACTTCAGATGAATTTTGCTACTAAAATGCTTTCACATCTACCTGGAGAGAATGTTTTCTGTAATGTGTGAGGAAAGAGAACAGAGACTTCTGATAGCACAACTTTTTATAATTTCTTGCTAATAGGTGATTTTACATGTGGTAGAATTCTACCCAAGACTCACCTTCATTTTAAGAACATCTATGGTGCCACAGTTGGAGGATTAGAAACCTTAGACATCAGCTACATCTAAAATTAAAGAATGCTCCATACCCATAAAAAAAAATGATAGTCCAGAATATTTGAGTCAGTTATTATGACAGGACTGAGATTGGTTCATGCAATGAACCTTGCCAGTTGTAAAATATTTAACATAGGTCATATCAGTGAAGATTGATTTTTTATTTATTGACTTAGTTTGTTTTGTTTTAGAGCACTAAATATTTTGGAGGAAAAACAATATGCTTACATTTTGCTGTTGATGTAAAGGGTTTCATCCAAGTGTACTGGCATCATGTGTGCTCAGCCGCTCAGTCATTGCTGACTCTTTGTAACCCCATGGTCTGTAGCCCGCCAGGCTTCTCTGTCCATGGGATTTTCCAGGCAAGAATACTGGAGTGGGTTGCCATTTCCTTCTCCAGTAATGGCATCACACAGCCTCATTCTTATGAGAGCAATTTTAGTGTTCCTTATTTGTAGTCTGACCCTTCATCCTACACCAACGTCAAGGGGTTAAAAACATTTTACTACAGCAATTCTGATCTTTTAAAATGTATAGAACTTTAACACTATTTTAAACTAAAATTGTCATTGGGTTTGGCCACCTGTTGTGAAGAACTGACTCATTTGAAAAGACCCTGATGCTGGGAAAGATTGAAGATGGGAGAAGGGGATGACAGAGGATGAGATGGTTAGATGGCATCACCAACTCAATGGACATGAGTTTGGGTAAACTCCAGGAGTTGGTGATGAACAGGGAGGCCTGGTGTGCTGCAGTCCATGGGGTTACAAAAAGTCAGACATAACTGAGCAACTGAACTGAACTAATTTGTAGAATCCCTAAAGTACCTGCTTGCCAAAACAGTTTGAAAACTGCTAGTGTAGGTAAAGGGAAATTACCCCAGGATTTTAAGGAAGGGAATAATACTATCTGTTTACATTTAAAAGATATGTCTAGCATCTGTGGGAAGAGCAAACTTGACAGAAAAAAAACAAAATACAAAGCCCCATTAAGAAATAATTAGAATGAGAATAATGGTGATAGGAATGGAGAGAAACTAGATTGAAGCCTTGTTTAGAAAATAAAACTGCAAGGATTTAAGTCATTCTCCTATCTTTTAGTCTCATTTGTAGTCTTTCCTAAAAGCCATTAGATTAACTGATGTTTTGAATAAAACTGGCTGCTTGGTAATGTTAAGAAACATAGACTTTTGTTTAAACCCGAGTTCAGGACTTATTAATTCTCTGTTGTTGAGCAAATTAGTTAACCTCTTTATCCTCCATTTCCTCATCTGTAAGATGGGAATAATAATTTCTACCTCACAGGTTTAATAGTGAGAAAAGGGAAAATAGTAATTGTCTGTGTTAAAGTATTAGAACAGTGTCTACCCAAACAATGAAAGATAACTTTTTTCTCAAGAAATGAACAGTTTAACTATGACTGTTCAATAAAAGAAAAATGGTGTATTAAAAGTCTACATGCAAATACAAAATAAGGGTGTAGGAATTAAGCAATATATTCATGTGGAAGCAGAGCTATTTAAGGGAGAGAAAGAAATGAGTAAAACTGTGTTACTCTTGTTTTGTTTTGCTTGATTCAATTTATTTTTCCAAGTGGGATTGTGTGAATAGCAGAAAGTTCCCCTGCCAAAATAAAATAAACCAGAGAAAGGAAAGAAGGTAAAGATGAATTACATGTACCAACATGTAATCCTTTTCAAATTTGGAAAAAGAATGATACCCTTGCTGGCAAGTCAGTTGGCCTCAGTAGAAAGAGAAGTAAAGATGAAGACAATGGATGAGATATATTTATACAATGACTTGCTTTGATCAGAAGCCAAAGATGGGCAGCCAAATGCAGCTGTTTCACCATATGAGTTCCCTGTCCTCTTGATTGCTGTATCTCCCTGGGTATGAGGATAAAAATCTCTTCCATGAGAAGCCAGGAAAAGTTTCTTTAGTCTTCCTAAGAGGACTGAGAATGAAATGAATTATCAAAATGGCAAATTTAGAACTTCTTTAGATGTCTCATGGACATTTAATTTTAAGTCATACTTCAGAGGCTGGATTTTGAGCAGAGAAGACACTAGTCTGTGCAAGAAATCAACTTTTGCCTCTATTCTAGATTCACCTGCTTGATACTAAACAGTGATTTCACTAAAATAGGTGGAACCACTATTAATATCCTAGCACCCTTCTTATGTTTGCACTCACAGGCAGCCAGTTACCCCTAGGAACAAACACTCATTTTTTATCATTTTATTTCTTTTTTTTTGTCATAAAGTATCATTTTTGGTCACATAATATAAGGACAAACTGTGTTGACCTTTGAATATCACCAAAAAGCAGAAAATCTAGGTTTTGATTTTTTTTTTTTGACACAGGTGATAAATTTTCATTACTTTTTTTTTAGTTCATCTCAGTCCTTTACTCCTATAAAAATGGTTTATTGAGAAATTCAACATAATGTCATTGAGATCAAGTGGCACTGAGCCTTGGTATTATCCCTACAACTTATTCTCAACTGTTTTTTTTTTATTTGAATATTATCATTAGAATAATTGGAATCTAATATAAAAAGATTCCCCATGTCCACATTTAAAAATTTTTTTAGTATTTATTTATTTGGCTCTATCAGCTATTAGTTGTGTCAGGGGAAACACACTGAGTGAAACTGCCCACCCTGGCCAGGCATAAGCTGTTTTAAGACAGGAGGTCCTGGTAAGTAATATGGAACTAATAAGCCACCACCAAGCAGAAGAGTTCTGGAAAGGTCAAAAGGCAACACCATGCGTCCAACCACCTCCCAGAATCCTTCTCGTGGCATCCATTTTGGCTGAGAAATGCACGAGCCACCAGGAAGGACTCTGAGTCAGAATGATTGGCCAAAGACAACCAGAAAATAATCCCATCACTGTAAAACTGTAAAACCCAAGACTGCTAGCCATGTGGCAGAATAGTTCTCCTGGGTTCCCTTACCCTACTGCTCTCTGCCTGGGTGCACCTTCCCAATAAAATTTCTTGCTTTGTGAGCACATGTGTCTCCTTGGGCAATTCATTTCTGCGTGTTAGAAAAGAGCCCACTTTTGGGCCCTGGAAGGGGGTCCCCCTTCCTGCAACAGTTGCATCATATGAGATCTTCTTTGCATTAGGTGAGATCTTTTGTTACAGCACATGGACTCTAGTTGTGGAGTGGGCTTGGTTCCTTTGCAGTATGTAGGAAGGTAGTTCCCTGACCAGTGATCAAACTCACAGCCCTTGCATTGCAAGGCAGATTCTTAAGCATTGGACCACCAGCAAAGTCCCTTGACCCCAATTCTTAACCTCATACTAGGTACCATCATACTGTGCCTTCTGGAGTTTCTCTGGATGCCTTCAAACACAAGTTGCCAGGTAGGTATATACATCGCTCTAGGCTAAAATCTTTGGGCATGGTCCCAAGATAGGGTGTTTCTTTAGCTTGGCTGAGATAGCTGTAAATGCATGATAAAGGACTTTGCATCACTAAAATACAAAGAAATCCAGGTGAAATGACAAAAGCATCTCTGCCCTCATGGAGGTTACATTTTAGTTGGACTGTGGGACACTGTTCACAAGCACATAAATAAAATATGTTATGACTCATGGAAATAAGTGCTATGGAGAGAAATAAAACAGAGAAGGGACATAGACAGAAAAGCTATCATTTTAAATAATGTGTCCTGGGAAGTGTGAAATTACCAGACACATGTGAGCAGACCTAGAGGGTGTACAGAAACCAACCATGAAAAGCCTGGAGGGTTGTTTTTCAAGCAGAAGTGGGTGCTTCCAGTGTGTCTGGTAGTGTGTTCTATGCTGGGGGGTAGCAAGGAGGCCAGTGTGGCCACAGGGATGTGAGCCAAAGGAAGAGGAGTTGGAGATAAGTACAGAGAATTAGTGAGCAAGAAAAGAAAGCAGTGGAGTAAGACTGGAGAAAGAGCAGGTTTGGGGGAAAAGATCAAGAGGTCAGTGTATAGCATCTTTAGGATCAAGGTACCTACTATTAGCCATCCAAGTGGAATAAGTAGGCTGCTAATGATCAGGAGAAAATTCGGGGAGCAATGACTGAAGAAGAGCTGTGATTAGCATTGTGCTAAAACTAAAGCCATGTAGGATAGCAGAGCAGACTAAAAAAAAAAAATTGTTCTACAAAGAGGACTAATGGTTGAATGAAGCAGAGAGATATGGCATTGTGGGAAAAGAATGGGGTTGGTGGGACATTTAAAGATCCAGGGGGAGGCAGTATGTTAATTCTAAGGTGGAAAAAGAAATCTAATCCTAGTGTGGGAAAAGAATTAAATTTGTTGAATTCCAGCTTCAATTCTTCTCATTGTATTTCTCTGTTAAAACCAACAATAGCAACAAAAACAAAACACTCGATTCTTCTGTGAGATGTGAGTGACATTTTGATATGTGCTATTATAATCTGGGGGACACTGAAGAGGCAGAAAGTACTAAGGAAAGGATGCTAAGCACTTTCAAAGCATCCTGTGAGAGCTCCAGCAAGGATGTGTAGATTGGGATGTGTGATCACTTAGAGACCCTCATCAGACTAAGCCATAAAGGAGGGAAGCAGAAATAACCAATTCTCTTCAACAAAAGACAGCAAAAACCTGGATTTCCTGCTGACCCCACATATACAGAAGATATACACTAAAGACAGAAAAGAACCACTTTTATTATGATAAATAAAATAATTATTCCTCTACTTGATCACTTTCCTTTGTTCTAAAGACTGCATGTGCATGCTCAGCCCCTCAGTCATGTCTGACTCTTTGTGACCTCCTGGACTGTAGACTGCCAGGCTCCTCTGTCCATGGGATTCTCCTGGCAAGAATACTGGAATGGGTTGCCATTTCTTCCTCCAGAGAATCTTCAGATTATGAATGGGTTGTCATTTCTTCCTCCTCCAGAGGATCTTCCCAACCCAGGGGTCAAAACTGCATCTCCTGTGTCTTCTTGCATTGGCTGGTAGATTCTTTAGCACTGAGCCACCTGTGAAAGTCTGTTCTAAAGAGCAGTATTCAGAAAATCTTTCAAGAGTCACAAAAAACAAAACTTGTGTAGTAAATTTCATAATGTATCATCTTCAAAATAATTTCTTTTCTCAGTGAATGACTCAAAATTTAGCCTTGCTTAGATTAATCTAGAATCAAATCTATAGCAGTGAAGTCTGATTTACATAGTCGTGAAGTCACTTCAGTCGTGTCCGACTCTGTGGGACCCCATAAATGGCAGCTCACTAGGCTCCTCCGTCCCTGGGATTCTCCAGGCAAGAATACTGGAGTGGGTTGCCACTTCCTTCTCCAATGCATGAAAGTAAAAAATGAAAGTGAAGTCGTTCATTCGTGCCTGACTCTTAGAGATCCCATGGACTGCAGCCTACNCCGTCCCTGGGATTCTCCAGGCAAGAATACTGGAGTGGGTTGCCACTTCCTTCTCCAATGCATGAAAGTAAAAAATGAAAGTGAAGTCGTTCATTCGTGCCTGACTCTTAGAGATCCCATGGACTGCAGCCTACCAGGCTCCTCCATCCATGGGATTTTCCAAGTAAGAGTACTGGAGTGGGTTGCCATTGTCTTCTCCGAAGTATCAGCTAGTGGCCAGCAAACCAAAATGAATACAGGGACTCTTCTTGACTCAGGCTATCCACTATTCCACAAAGCCTTTTTGGGAGGAGAAAGGAAATAGAGTGTCGAGTTCATAAACCTATTGCAAAATATGGACTTCTCTAAATTTAGTCTTTTAAACCTGAAAAGCCATCAACATTTTAAGACAAAGGAATTTTTTCTGCACGTTCTTAGAGAAGAGCTGTTTAGTAATGATGCTTAATGTAAAGCAGCTGTTGCTTCTCATAAAGGAGACTTGACAGCACTGCTGGATGAGCCATGAGTCACACATGAATATGGAATTAGCCAGATGATCATTTGTTCAGTTGTCAAGATCTGTCCCTCAAGAATGAAAGTTTGTTATGCATGTGCAGTTTTTTTGTGAAAACATCAAAGAAGGAACACACTTTTATTATGGACTAGGGACTTCAGATTCATCCTCACTAAGATAAAACACTACAGAGAACACCTGGTATAGAATTTTTAAAAATTGTTATAGAATGCAACTAGTTCTTCTCTACTGTCCCCAGGATGTGTTTATGAACCAGGGCACTCTGGTCCACTGCAGCATAGATGGCCCTTCCTAGGATCATCTACCAATCTGGCTTCTGGAGTAGGGGACTTGTAGTTGAGAACAGAGATGCAGAACTAATTTGACATGACAGATATAGAACTCAGTCAAAGAGTTACCCCCTCATATGTTCTATGAATAAATATTAACTTAGCTAAGTTTAAATGACTCTTACGCTAGATGAGGTATCTTAGACTGGACTTAGGCAACCCTCCCTTCAGAGAAGAGCATGATGTATAGAAAATGGTCTGAGTGCTTGGGGAGGGGATGAGACCTCTCAGATCTTTAAATATTTAGACGGGTGTCTCTGATTATATCATTATAAATCACATTCTTCAAAGCTTAGAAAAGATCATGTTCATTAATGAAGCCTGAGAGTTGTCTGAGAGAATGCATTATGTTTTTCCTGAGGAACACACACACACACAATAACAAAGTGAATTTTGACATTTAAAAAAAGTTATTATTAATGAACATTTTTTCTTAGGGGAAAATGCCTATGACAGAATAAATATTAATGTAAGTAAAGAATGCATTATTCTCAAATCATACAAAACACATTCAAAGCTTGGAAATTAATAGATTTTTTTTAATGGTTTTAGGCTTCCCTGTTAGCTCAGTTGGTAAAGAATCCACTGCAATGCACGAGACCCCCATTTGATTCCTGGGTCAGGAAGATCTGCTGGAGAAGGGATAGACTACCCACTCCAGTATTCTTGGGCTTCCCTTGTGGCTCAGCTGGTAAAAATTCCACCTGCAATGCAGGAGACCTGGGTTCGATCCCTGGGTTGGGAAGATTCCACTGGAGAAAGNATCTGCTGGAGAAGGGATAGACTACCCACTCCAGTATTCTTGGGCTTCCCTTGTGGCTCAGCTGGTAAAAATTCCACCTGCAATGCAGGAGACCTGGGTTCGATCCCTGGGTTGGGAAGATTCCACTGGAGAAAGGAAAGGCTACCCACTCCAGTATTCTGGCCTAGAGAACTCCATGGACTATCCACAGGGTGGCAAAGAGTTGGAAATGACTAAGTGACTTTCACTTTAATGTTTTAAGTCAGTATTGAAGGCGATTTTAAACCTATTCTTTAAATTTAATTTACAATTTTACACTGTTGATATGAAGGCCACATGCTAATATGAACTTAAATGCTATGAAATACAAACCATGATGCTATTGAACGTGTGTAGTTTTAGTAAACTCCTAAAAGTTAACTTGTACAATCTGTGCAGACTGGCTAAGACTCTAAACTTGAGACGGTTGCATTCTGCTCTCCAGTTTGTGCTATTTCAAGCTGTTTAGTTTATCATTTCTATGATACTCTCAGTCAAGTGAGGACAGCTTGATTTTGCTGATAGCTGATGAAACTGTAGAATGCTGCATAATTAGATAGAAGGGAAGTATCTATTTAAGAAGGAAAATAAACATCCAGGAAGTTATTCTATGGTGGGGGAACAGTTGGGTAAAGGAATGTGAAAAATATTTCATGCCCTGTTACCCGATTTTTCCAAGAATTTCGATTTAGCTTTTGTTTACAGCATTAAGTTCGGCATTCCTAAAAGACTTTACTTAAATAATTGCCATTTGAATGGTGCTTTATGATTATGAAAGTACCCCTTTCATATTGCCTCCTTCAGGACTCCAACATAATTTATGAGATAGATAAGGTTGCTACCCATCTTAATAAGGATGCTTGGGCTGCCTGAATTTAAATTATTTTCCCAAGATTATACATGGTAAGTGATAGAAGTGGGAAGTAAATCTGAAAGTATTCTGCCCTTTTATCAATGCGGTGCTGTCTTTCACTTGGGAATTTCCAAGACTGAAAAGGAGAAGGAGCCATCATCTGGACTTGCCTAAACTATGGTAAAATCTCCCCTTGCAGCCTCTCCTACACAGTGGTGATTTCTAAAGTAGGAGCAATGTATTCACTGTTGATTTGGGATGCTTCAGACATCTTAGTTCAAGAAGAAAGCTCTTAAAAGTCAGCCGCATATGTATGTGTTAACATACGATACTTGTTTTTCTCTTTCTGATTCACTTCACTCTGTATAACAGAATCTAGGTTCATCCATCTGAGTTCAACTGACTTAAATTTGTTCCTTTTTATGGCTGAGTAATATAAATGTACATGGAATCTAGAAAAATGGTACTGATGAACCTATTTTCAGGACAGGAATAGAGATGCAGACATGGAGAATGAATTTGTGGACACAGTTGGGGAAGGAGTGGATGGGGCAAATTGAGAGAAAAACACTGGTATATGTATACATTGAAAGTGAAAGTGAAAGTCGCTCAGTGGTTTCCCACTCTTGTGACCCCATTATACAGTCCATGTATTCTCCAGGCCAGAACACGGGATTTCCTTCTCCAGGGGATCTTCCCAACCCAGGGATCAAACCTAGGACTCCCACATTGCAGGTAGATTCATTAACAGCTGAGCCACAAGCCATATATAAAATGGATATCTAGCTGAAAGCTGCTATATAACATAAGGAGCACAGTTCAGTGCTCTGTGATGACCTAGAGGGGTGGGGTGAGATGGGGGATGGTGGAGGGAGGCTCAAGAGGGAAGCCATATATATATATATATATATATATATACACACACAGCACAGGGTGACTGTGAAACACAACCCGGACCTCGGAGCAAGGCTACCACAGTACACAGCCTGAACCTAGGTGCAGGTTGCCCACGGCACAGAGCCCGAACCTCAGTGAAGGCTGACCGCCGACACAGCCTAGAAATCTGTGAAGGGCGACCGTGGCATAAAGCTCAAAACTCGTCGCTAGCCAAGTGCAGAACAAAACATGGACCTCAGCACAGGGCGACCGCGGCACACGGGCCAGAACTCGGTGCATGGCGACCACGGAACACAGCCCGAATCTCAAGGAAAGCGACCACAAAACACATCCCGGAACTCATCGCCAGCCGACCACGGAACACAGCCTGGAACTCGGTGCAGGGTGACCGCAGAACACAGCCCAGGAATCTGTACAGGGAGCCCGTGGCACAGAGCCTGTAACTCATCAATAGCCGACCATGGAACACAGCCTGGACCTCAGCGCAGNCATATGTATATGAATATGTATGTATATGTATATATACATATATCAGTTCAGTTTAGTTCAGTCGTTAGTCTTGTCCGACTCTTTGCGACCCCAGGAATCGCAGCATGCCAGGCTTCCCTGTTCATCACCATCTCCCGGAGTTCACTCAGACTTACATATGTACACACACACACACATACACACACACACACACACTTAAGGCTGATTAATGTTTTTGTATGGCAGAAACAAACACAATATTGCAAAAGAATTATCTTCCAATTAAAAATAAAAATAAGACACAACCAAACCTCATTTGCAGTAAAAAAATAATAATAATAATAGTAATTACTCACATATATTTTCATTCATTATGTGGCAGGCACTATGTTAAACATTATATATGTATTATCTCATTTATTCTAACTAGAAAGCTTATGAAGCTGCTGATATTATATCCTTCTTCCAGCAGAGGGACTATGGAAAGCTACAAGATTAAGTTACTATTTCAGGATGCCTTATCTTCTTTCTCACTAGGTTCATTTCCTTTTCATTAAAAAGGTCAAAAATAGAAGGGTTGGGGGTATACTACATCTGAATGTAAAGAAAACTGTTCTCAAGTGAAAAGTGGAAGGACTGTAGCACATCTTGGAAGGACTGACACATCTTGGAATTTGAAGCAAAGGCAGAAGGTAAATGAATCCCCCAGAGTGAAACAACTGGAGATTAGTTCCCTATGCACTTAACCTCCAAAATTTCAGTAGCAGGACAATTGAGACAGGACTCTGGGCCCTGCCCAGATAGAAGATAAGAGACCACATATTTTTCATTCTCAAAGTCAGGAGACCTTTCCTACTACATATGTGCAGAAAGGCTCTTTGGAATTCAAAAGAGGAGTGATGGTAAGTGATCCTCTACCCATAGGCCTGGCTAAGAAATACGTGCATGCGCTCACACACACACACAGGAGGATCCTGAGATATACCAAATATGGACTTACATCCAGGCAAGTTAAAATGATTGGCCAAAGGAAATCCAGAAGAAATGCCCCATACAAGTAATTAAAACTACCACGTGGGCATAACTCAGCCTAACTTTGCCCATGTGTCTGTCTACATGTTCTGTACTTTTTTCCTCTTCCTAATAAATACTTTACTTGTTTACTACTTTCCATCTTTGTGGAATTTCTACAAAGATGAAGAACCAGGGTCTTGTTACTGACTATTGGTCTAGTGCTTAGGATTCCGTGTTTTCACTGCTGCGACCCAACTTCAGTCTCTGGCAAGGGATCGAAGCCCTGCTTCAAGTGCTGTAGGCTGAAACCACTGGAGATCAAACTGTTTTATAAATTTTGCTTATGATCAAAGAGAAAACTTAGAAAGTTTTGGATTACGAAGAAAATTGCTATCCTCAAAAACCAAGAATGAGGTACAATGGGTACAAGATGACCATAACCTTGATAAATTGGTATAGAACTCAAATTAGTTTACATAACTACACCAAACAAATGCTGATTATACAAAATGTTTCTGAAATATTCTAAACAAGTAAAAGTAAAAATAGAGGGGCAATTAAGGAGACGAAAGAGAAGAAAAATTGGAAATATAACGGGATATAGCTCAAATTAATTTACATAAGTAGATACAACTGTATACCTGTTATATGAAATACTTCTGAAACGTCAGTTCAGTTCATTTGCTCAGTTGTTTCCTAATCTTTGTGATCCCATAGACTGTAGCACACCAGGCATCCCTGTCTATCACCAACTCCTGGAGCTTGCTCAAACTCATGTCTGTCGAATTGGTGATGCCATCCAAGCATCTCATCCTCTGTTGACCTCTTCTCCTCCTGCCTTCAATCTTTCTCAGCATTAGGGTCTTTTCCAATGAGTCTGTTCTTTGCATCAGGTAGCCAAAGTATTGGAGCTTCACCTTCAGCCTCAGTCCTTCCAATTAATATTCAGGACTGATTTCCTTTAGGATAGACTTGTTGGATCTTCTTGCAGTCCAAGGGACTCTCAACACAACAGTTCAAAAGTATCAATTCTTTGGCACTCAGCTTTGTTTATAGTCAAACTCTCACATCCATACATGACTACTGGAAAAACCATAGCTTTGACTAGATGGGCCTTTGTTGGCAAAGTGATGTCTCTGCTTTTTAATATGCTGTCTAGGTTGGTCACAGCTTTCCTTCCAAGAAGCAAGTATCTTTGAATTTCACAGTTGCAGTCACCATCTGCAGTGATTTTGGAGCCCAAGAAAATAAAGGCTGTCACTGTTTTCATTGTTTCCCCATCTACTTGCCATGAAGTGATGGGATTGGATGCCATGATCTTAGTTTTCTGAATGTTGAGCTTTAAGCCAATGTTTTCACTGTCCTCTGAAATTTTGTGAAACATAGTGAACATTTAAAAACAATAAATAAAAAAAAAGACAATCAGCAAATGAATACTGGGGAAAAGGAGAAACTGAAGTATAAATATCGAACTACACTGATACAGCCAAGAGAGAGATTTGGTACTTAAACCATAACTGACTTTTCTCTTGAATGATGGAACATGTTTGTGACTAGAGGAACACTGTCTTTGTAAAGCTGTATAGTCTTTTTACAACTAGAGGATGAAGAACAATAAATCTTAAAAGGAGAGCAGAGTAGTTTATCTTTTGTATAAGTTAGGACCAGAGAGTCTCAAAGCTGGTGTTGGAGGTCAGAGCTAGAAAGAGATCCTTTTAATTATATGGGGGTAGCTTAAAAAAAATTGCTTGTTATTTATAGCTTCTAAGAAGGATATTTACATTTTTACTTATTTCTATTTTAACCATGTAAATGAGCTTGCTCAGCTCTAGGCCCTCTGTAAAATACAGCACAGACACTTGTGTACATACTTCTGGGTGAGCAGGACTCCAAGTGTGTGGCTGTGTGTATGTGTGTTTACTTTAGGTGTTTTGGGTGACTATTGGTCAAATTTTGACTTATCCAAGAACCTTCTAAGTTTCTCAAGATTTAGTCCTTTTTCTCTTGGGCTAATAATAGCAATAACAAATTGTGACTATTAAGCATTATCTTCAGATATGTTACATGAATATCTCTGTGCACCTTTCTTAGGTATTTAACTTTCATGTGATTGTTAGAAATTGGCTATGGAATGCATGTAATTATTCTGGGAAATTTCTATCTAAATTTGTGATGTTGTTGTCACAATAAAGCAGAGAGAATGCAACCATTACACATAAATGCAACCATTACAAATATTGTAAGATACAGTTAACCTTACCATGCCCAGTAATTTCTGCCTGGAGAGATTATACTACAGTCTAAGTGTTCTCCACAACTTTGGATCAGATACCTAGGTTTGAGGAAAGCCCCTGTGACTGCATCCACACCTCTGCAAACTGAGTCTTTTTCATTTAAATCATTAATAATCTCAAGAAATAGGAAAATATCATAGAATCACAATAAGTGATAGAGGGCATTCTGAATTGTAGATACCAGACATACAGACATAGAGGATGCTTATAGTTGCTATTCTCCAATCTTAACCAAGAATAAATATAGAAGCACAAAAATTTACCAGTCTAGATACTAAAGAATATTTTTTACCCCACCAGTGGTCATAAAATTCTTAATTGGTTTGATGCAGGATGCAGGATACTTGGGGCTGGTGCATGGAGATGATCCAGAGAGACGTTGTGGGGTGGGAGGTGGGAGGGGGATTCAGGATTGGGAGCTCATGTACACCTGTGGTGGATTCATGTCGATGTATGGCAAAGCCAATAGAGTATTGTAAAGTAAAATAAAGTAAAAAATAAAAAATAAAACCTTCACAGAAAAACCAAAAACAAATAAATAAATAAGCTCAAGTAGACAAATAGGCAATCAAACAAATTAGAGAAACAAAATAGATTCTCTACCATCTCTCATCCAAAAGATGAAAGATCTCAATAAACCTTTAGTCTATTTACAGTGATTAGCAAATAATAAGACCATAAAAGAAATTATTGATCATTGTGGTCATCAATGAGGCATAATAACTTATCTGCCTTTAACAAACCAAAAATACACCATAACACAAAACAAAATTATTGGAGAGGAGAAATTAAATTTCAGAAAAATCAGCCAAGTTCCACTATGATTTGGAATCATCATAAAGAGACTCGTCCACTTCTCTGGCAAGGAAGTTTATCCAGTTCTGCCAGGTAAATCCATTGAATATCTCTGAGGAAGACTTCTAAAATTAGATAAATTATGATATTTAAGCTTAGCACAAAAATAGGAAAATAATTCAATAAAAGGTGAAACAGCCTCAAGTCTATAGAGTATATAGTATAATTTAATATATATTGACAGAGACATTTGGAGAAGGAAATGGCTATCCACTCCAGTATTCTTGCCTGGAGAATCCCAGGGACAGAGGAGCCTGGTGGGCTGCCATCTATGGGGTCGCGCAGAATCAGACACGACTGAAGCAACTTAGCAGCAGCAGCAACAGAGATATTACAGATCAGTGTAAAATGTAAGAACTACTCAGTAAAAGATTGAGAGATTTAGTTATTAAGAAAGAAAATAAAATTAAGTCATAGTCTTATACTATCTGCTGCTGCTGCTGCTAAGTTGCTTCAGTCATATCTGACTCTGTGCGACCCCATAGACGGCAGCCCACCAGGCTCATCTGCCCCTGGGATTCTCCAGGCAAGAACACTAGAGTGGGTTGTCATTTCCTTCTCCAATGCATGAAAGTGAAAAGTGAAAGTGAAGTCGCTCAGTCATGTTCGACTCTTAGCGACCCCATGGACTATAGCCCACCAGGCTCCACCATCCATGGGATTTTTCAGGCAAGAGTACTGGAATGGGGTGTCATTGCCTTCTCCCTAATACTATCTAGCACAATCCAGTTCAAATATATCAAAAGACAAAATTTAAAAAAAAAAATCAATCATTTATTTATTTATTTTTACTTTACAATACTCTATTGGCTTTGCCATACATCGACATGAATCCACCACAGGTGTACACAAGCTCCCATCCTGAATCCCCCTCCCACCTCCCACCCAACAACGTCTCTCTGGATCATCCCCGTACACCAGTCCCAAGCATCCTGCATCCTGCATCGAACGTAGACCGGTGCCTCGTATCTTACATGATAGTATATATGCTTCAATGCCATTCTCCCAAATCATCCCNCCTGAATCCCCCTCCCACCTCCCACCCAACAACGTCTCTCTGGATCATCCCCGTACACCAGTCCCAAGCATCCTGCATCCTGCATCGAACGTAGACCGGTGCCTCGTATCTTACATGATAGTATATATGCTTCAATGCCATTCTCCCAAATCATCCCACCCTCTCCTATCCCCTCAGAGGCCAAAAGTCCGTTCTCTATGTCTGTGTCCTTTTGTTGTCTCATATACAGGGTCATCATTACTATCTTTCTAAATTCCATATATATGTGTCAGTATACTGTATTGGTGTTTTTCTTTCTGGCTTATTCACTCTGTATAATAGGCTCCAGTTTCATCCATCNCTTTTGATGAATTTGTGTGGGAGAAAGTGGTCTCCCGTCTTATTCCTCCGCCATCTTCCCACACTCCTCTGTTAATTGTTTGTTTGTTTGTTTTAAGTCAGATAAGTAAGCTTGATTCTATGGTACTCTTGGCCTGTGGCATATTCTGGTCTTTGGTAACTTCTAAGCTCTCATTTTATTCCATTTTTCTTTTGTTTGTGCTAATGTTCATGTCTCATATTCCTTCCTACCCATAAAATAGTTTTATGTTTTCAAATGTTGGTGTTTTCCATTTATATGTTCATATGTATACATATGTTTTTTAGTCTTCATGAATGCCTTTGTTATATATCTCATTATTTTGTTTTCTTTACTCGGTATCATGTTTTTAAAATTCTGCATATTGCCATGTGTACTTTTATGACATTGTTTCAAACTGCTGCATGATACTCCATGTTGGGTGGGCATGGAGTGATCTTGTGTTTTGTTTTTGGTTCAATAAAGGAGAATAAGTTATTGTTCCCTATTGGTGGAAGCAATGATTAAAGATTTGGTTTTATGCTCTGATTATTTGATGAGTACTAAATAGATCAATGGTTTATAAATATCTTTCATCTCTTCAATGAGAGATAAAGAAGAATTTTTGTTGTTATTGATTACTTTGACTGCCTACTTGTTTGTTGAATTCAGTAGACCTTTTGAAGTGCTACTGACTGCATTTCAATTATATTCAACTTCTGAAACACAGTTACACCTAAATGATTTCATAGATGGTCCTCTGTGCACCTGCACGAGTGTTTCTTTGGCGTATATACCCAGGGGTATACGGTTGTAGTGAAGGCTTATGTTTAATTTGAATAGATGGTGTCAGTTTATACTACAGAATGATTAGAATCATCCAATTAACTTTGATAACCTTACAAATGGTATAAATATACTAGCAATATTTATCTAAGTGAGGCTACAGGAACAGAAGGAAGTTGTTAGATTTTAGTTAATCTCAGTTAGTAAAAGGTGTGAAATCTCTTATCTATCACTATAACGATGCTGCATTATTAACCACCCTAAAATCAATGGCATACATGCCAAAGCCTTTCTTTCCTTATGCAGAGGTTTGTCTGGGGCTGCTTTGCTTGAGTCTACAGATCACTTGGATTTGCTTCCAGATTCTGGGTTATGTTCTGATCAGTTTTAGTCATCTCTTCCCTTTTTTTGGATACACAGTTACCTGAGGCAAGTTATTGGTGGATGATAATTCTGAGTAGGAGAACAAGAGAACCATTAAGGCCTTAGCTTAGAACAACCTGTTAGGTAGGAAGTCAGGCATGAGCAATGAGGGGTGGCCTGGCTGAAAGGGATCCAGGTGATCCCTAAACTCTCTAAACTGATCTCTAAACTCCATCCCAGACACACTCAGGAGAGCTCACAGATATGCTACAGAATAACCACAGAGACTTTTCAACTCCTGCACCCCAGGCACACAGTGCATACAAAATAACCATAGGGGCTTCTCCAAGTGATCTTAGGTAGGTAGTGAGCAGTCCATTAAGGGCTCATGAATATTCTACATCTAATTATAGAAGACTGAATTATGGGAAGACTTAAACAGCACAGCCTGCTGTTAAAATTGCAATTGTCAATTGGCCTTGAGTGTATGCCTATTTTGGAGAAGGAAATGGCAACCCACTCCAGTGTTCTTGCCTGGAGAATCCCAGGGACAGGGGAGCCTAGTGGGCTGCTGTCTCTGGGGTCGCACAGAGTCAGACATGACTGAAGCGACTTAGCAGTATCAGTATCAGTAGCAGCAGTATGCCTATTTGCATTCTTTTTGTTGACTGGTGGTGGATAGAAGCCTTACTGTGCACCAGGCGTAACCGAAAGGAGACTACTGGAAATATAAATAGGGGAAACCAAGAGGACTTGACAAGAAGAACAAGAAGGACTTTTTTAGAGTTAAGCTTGTTCCCATACCTTAGGAATCTCTGTCTAATAAAAAATCTTTTTGAGCTGAACTGAGGTATAACTTATATATTCAATGCTCATTAGTCAATTGCTCCAAGTTTTTGTTGTGAGGAGATAAAAACCAAGGCAAAGAAATAAACTGACGTGACAGATTCTAATTTTTGTAACTAAAACGTATAAGGGGTTGGAGACCATAAGAAAAATTGGACCTGGCAGAATAAATGCCCTTTAATTCCAATTCTATTTTTAAGTAGAAATACTTAACAGACTTTTTTTCTGTCCCCTTAAAGCACTCCACATTTCTTCAAGAGTTAGGGGCACTGGGTCTAAATGAGTCCCTTGGCTTGTGGGGCTCAGTTATGACAGAGTTTGAGCAGCATTTTGAAAATTATCCTAGCTTTTCTCTTTTACCTCTGGATTATGTTCCTATTAATTAAATTAAGCAGAATGAAATATAAAATAATTGAATGACTATGCCTTAATTAAAAAGAAAGAAAAAAGAGCACTTTCTCATTGTTCTTCATTTGGAAAAAGCAATTAGTTACATTTTAGAATACTTCTAGTTTAATCAGAACTACAATGATATTAATTTATTCAATCCTAAAAGCATGGGCTTGGTAAGATTAATTCATTTTTTAAACATCAGATTCATTCATCAGTATATGCAAACGATCTCACATATAACACTATCTTTCCCATTCATGCCTGTTCACATTTTCTATATGCAAATAGACCTGCTTTTCATTGTAAGTGTATTTAATCACTACATAAGCAACACTTTACTGTCGACAGCTGAACAAATGAGATCTCAATGCTATGTTCAAAAGAAATCTTGATTAAAAACATTTAATCACTTTATATATATATACTTTTTTGAATGCCTGCCTAAATTATTCTTACAAATTCAAGTTTCTTCTAGTTTAAGAAGGGCAAAATTGATGGAGTTTGTGGGGCTTTGTTGAGAGAAACATGATTGTAACAAGACCCCCAGACTTGTCTCCTCAGCATTCTAAACAGAAGTATGTAGCACTTAAAACATCCCTATCCTTTAACTCTAAATTTAAAAATATCCTCAGGAGATTTCCCTTGTGGTCCAGTGACTAAGGCTTCACACATCCAATGTAAGGGGTCCAGGTTTTATCCCTGGTCAGGGTACTACATCCCACATACCCCACCCAAGTGTTCCCATGCAGCAACTAAAGATCCCTCATGCCTCAAAGAAGACCCATGGTAGCAAAAAACAAAAACAAAAACACTCGGTATGGTGGTAATACAAAAGAACCTCTCACTGGTAGAGCTATGTTCAGCACTATACTCCCTTGCTTGGTTTACATTGCCGGCCCTACCCCAAACCAGGTATCTGCTCTTTCATCCCATTTCTGAAATGGGGCCAAAGTCTCTCCTGAAGTGTTTAGTAATCCATACTAGAAACTCATGAAAGAAACATGTACATCCATGGCTGATTCATGTCAATGTATGTCAAAGACCATCACAATATTGCAAAATAATTAGCCTCCAATTAAAAGAAAAAAAAAAAAAAGACTGAATCCTGTTTTCCTCATGTGTTCTATCTCTGTCCTCAGAAAAAGAATCACAGTTAAAACTGCTGTGGACTCTGGAGGAAGTTTTCCCAACTTGCAATTGATATTCTCAAAGGAATGCTTTTAAGCCCAATTTTACTGCTAGTATTTTCACTTCACTCCAAAAATTCACTACAAAATTAACAGTGGCAATTATTTGCATATTTTTTCGTTATTTCCTTCCAAGTAACTCAGTCACTGCCTGAAATGCAGGAGACCTGGGTTCGATCCCTGGGTTGGGAAGATCCCCTGGAAGAGGGCATGGCAATGCACTCTAGTTTTCTTGTATGGAGAATCCCCATGGACAGAGGAGCCTGGCAGGCTATAGACCATAGGGTCACAAACAGTTGGCCACAACTGAGCAACTAAGCACAGCACAGCACAGCTCAGTCACACCCACCTGACAGAGCTTGACTTTAAGTTCCTACCTTTACAGAGAGATGTGTGCACAGTGGGTGCAATGAAGGTCAGACTTTTCATCTAACAGATGGAAGATACTATCAGTCTTACCTTCAAGGTCCATGGAATCAAACAACTCATTACCAGAGGTGGTGATCAAATTGATAGCATGGCCTTTAATGGATTTTATCTCCTTCCTACTTTCATTCTCCTGTTCCTTATTCCTCCTCCCTGTGATGGGCTCTAAAATTAATCATTTGCATTTAATTTTTTCTCTCAAGTTCTACTTTTTTGAGAACTCAAGCTAAACCCATGAGTTCACTTCTCATTATTTCCCTTCTGTTGATTTGTCTATCTTTCTTTTATTCATCTGTCTTAGAGACATTGTGTTTAGATGAAAATTATGGCATTGAGAGAAATAATAGGTCTGTGCATTAGTAGTATGTAATGGCAATAAATGTCAAGATATAAACACTTTTAATAGTGTAAGTATGCTCTTCCAAGGTTTTTCTTTAGAATATTTAAATATTTATGCATCTATAGAATATTTTTACAAAAAAATGGGATCCTACTATCTTATATCCACACATAAACATATATAGAGAGATTCTGCTTTTCATCTTAACATGATATTTATTTCAATAACTCTAGATATAGAATGTTTTCATAGCTGCATTGGTAATACTGCAATAATTGGAGGGCTTATGCCTAGATTTTTAAAATAATTTCTTGCATTTATATATTCAGTTTACTTCTAATTTTTTACTCTTATAAAACTCTACTATCAAAGTTTCACTTTATATGCATCTATGCTCAGTTAAACAAAGTATTTCTTTTACATAAATTTCTGTGTGAACACTATGCACTTTTCATGGAAAATCTGGACCAGTCGAAATCTCATCAGAAGTAGCTTATGAAATACATGTTTCATCATACCCTCACTGCTAACATTATTCATTTTCTCAGGTAGTTTGACAAAAATACATAACAATGATAGAAAATAGAGATGCATACATAAATAAATTATTTAATTTATATTTATTTGATTGTTACTGAATTATCACTCATTTTCATATTTGGCCACTTCTTTGCATGTTGTTCTTTTTGAAATGCTTGTTCATCTAGTAGTTTCATAATAAACTTTTAAACAAATTATTCATGTCAATGGCAAATAATATTTATTGAGACTTCCTAGATAGGTCTAGATAGGGCTTCCTGATAGCTCTGCTGGTAAAGAATACACCTACAATTCAGGAGACTCCGGTTCGATTGCTAGGTTAAGAAGATCTTCCTGAGAAGGCATAGGCTAACTCCAGTATTCTTGGGATTCCTGGGTGTCTCAGACAGTAAAGAATCTGCCTGCAGTGTTGGAGATCTGGGTTTGATCCCTGGGTTGGGAAGATCACCTGGAGGAGGGCATAGCAACCCACTTCAGTATTCTTACATGGAGAAACCCCACAGACAGAGGAGTGTGGTGGGCTGCAGTATATGGCATCGCAAAGAGTTGGACATGAGTGAGGAACTAAGAACAGCACATATGCTAGATAATATGTGTTCAGTTCAGTACAGTTCAGGTCGCGCAGTCGTGTCCCACTCTTTGCAACTCCATGAATTGCAGCACGCCCGGCCTCCCTGTCCATCACCAACTCCCAGAGTTCACTCAGACTCACGTCCATCGAGTCAGTGATGCCATCCAGCCATCTCATCCTCTGTCGTCCCATTTTGCTCCTGCCCCCAATCCCTCCCAGCATCAGAGTCTTTTCCAATGAGTCAACTCTTCGCATGAGGTGGCCAAAGTACTGGAGTTTCAGCTTTAGCATCATTCCTTCCAAAGAAATCCCAGGGCTGATCTCCTTCAGACTGGACTGGTTGGATCTCCTTGCACTCCAAGGGACTCTCAAGTCTTCTCCAACACCACAGTTCAAAAGCATCAATTTTTTGGCGCTCAGCTTTCTTCACAGTCCAACTCTCACATCCATACATGACCACTGGAAAAACCATAGCCTTGACTANCTTCCAAAGAAATCCCAGGGCTGATCTCCTTCAGACTGGACTGGTTGGATCTCCTTGCACTCCAAGGGACTCTCAAGTCTTCTCCAACACCACAGTTCAAAAGCATCAATTTTTTGGCGCTCAGCTTTCTTCACAGTCCAACTCTCACATCCATACATGACCACTGGAAAAACCATAGCCTTGACTAAATGGAACTTTGCTGGCAAAGTAATGTCTCTGCTTTTCAACATGCTATCTAGTTTGGTCATAACCTTTCTTCCAAGGACTAAGTATCTTTTAATTTCATGGCTGCAATCACCATCAGCAGTGATTCTGGAGCCCCAAGAGATAAAGTCTGACACTGTTTCCACTGTTTCCCCTATTTCCCATGAAGTGATGGGACCAGATGCCATGATCTTCGTTTTCTGAATGTTGAGCTTTAAGCCAACTTTTTCACTCTCCTCTTTCAATTTCATCAAGAGGCTTTTTAGTTCTTCTTCACTTTCTGCCATAAGGGTGGTGTCATCTGTATATCTGAGGTTATTGATATTTCTCCTGGCAATCTTGATTCCAGCTTGTGCTTCTTCCAGCCCAGTGTTTCTCATGATGTACTCTGCATAGAAGTTAAATAAGCAGGGTGACAATATACAGCCTTGACGTACTCCTTTTCCTATTTGGAACCAGTCTGTTGTTCCATGTCCAGTTATAACTGTTGCTTCCTGATTTGTATATATGTTTCTCAAGAGGCAGGTCAGGTGGTCTGGTATTCTCATCTCTTACAGAATTTTCCACAATTTATTGTGATCCATACAATAAAAGGTTTTGGCATAGTCAATAAAGCAGAAACAGATGTTTTTTCTGGAACTGTCTTGCTTTTTCCATGATCCGGTGGATGTTGGCAGCTTGATCTCTGGTTCCTCTGCCTTTTCTAAAACCAGCTTGAATGTCAGGAAGTTCACAGTTCACGTACTGCTGAAGCCTGGCTTGTAGAATTTTGAGCATTACTTTACTAGAGTGTGAGATGAGTGCAATTGTGCGGTAGTTTGAGCATTCTTTGGCATTGCCTTTCTGTGGGATTGGAATGACAACTGACCTTTTCTAGTCCTCTGGCCACTGCTGAGTTTTCCAAATTTGCTGGCATATTGAGTGTGGCACTTTCACAGCATCATCTTTCAGGATTTGAAATAACTCAATTGGAATTCCATCACCTCCACTAACTTTGTTCATAGTGATGCTTTCTTTCTAAGGCCCACTTGACTTCACATTCTAGGATGTCTGGCTCTAGGTGAGTGATCACACCCTTGTGATTATCTTGGTTGTTAAGATCTTTTTTGTACAGTTCCTCTGTGTATTCTTGCCACTTCTTCTTAATATCTTCTGCTTTTGTTAGGTCCATACCAATTTTGTCTTTTATCGAGCCCATCTTTGTATGAAATATGTTTTAGGAGCTGCAAGAAGATAAAACATGTTTCTTCCCCTAGGGTGCTTCATGCCTAAAAAAGAAGAGAGACACTAAAAACACAGCAGGGTTGGTAAATGATTCCCTGGCACAGAAAACATGGTGAGAGACATCAGAGAATCAGGCTATCAGAAAATACTGCATAAAAAAAGGAAAGCTTACATTGAGATTGAAGAGTAAATGGCTATTAACCTCCAATTAAAATTAAAAAAAAATTATATTAAAAAAAAAAGAGTGAATGGGAATCAGCCAGGTGAAGAAGAAATGAATTATTCATGGAGTATGAAAAGGCATAAAGACCTAGAGGAGGAAGTGCTTCATGTTGGAATATATTAACCCTTTGTCACTATATCTATGTATCTTTATCTCTATATATAAAACAGTTTTTTAAGGTAATTTTAAGCCATTTTTTGCCCAAAAAAAAGCTTTAAAAATTCTTAATTTCAAATGCTTTCCTTATGATTTTGATTTTTGTTTTCATACCTTGATTGTCCAATACTATTATAAGGTTGATTTATCACCATATTCCTTACAGAATTTTATATATATAGGAAGGCAATGGCAATATATATACATATATACATATATATATAGGAAGGCAATGACAATATATATACATATATACATACATATATATGAAGGCAATGACAATATATATACATGCATACATATATATATGTGAAGGCAATGGCAACCCACTACAGAACTCTTGCCTGGAAAATCCCATGGATGGGGGAGCCTGGTAGGCTGCAGTCCATGTAGTCGCTAAGAGTCAGGTATGACTGAGTGACTTCACTTTCACTTTTCATTTTCATGAATTGGAGAAGAAAATGACAACCCACTCCAGTGTTCTTGCCTGGAGAATCCCAGGGACACGTGAGCTTGGTGGGCTGCAGTCTATGGGGTCGCAGAAAATCGGACATGACTGAAGTGACTTAGCGGCAGCATATATATTTAGTTGGCTATGTAGAATCTATGTAAAAGCAAAAAAAAAAGGAGAAAAGGAAAGATATATCCATTTGAATGGAGAGTTGCAAAGAATAGCAAGGAGAGATAAGAAAGCCTTCCTCAAGGACCTATGCAAAGAAAGAGAGGAAAACAATAGAATGAGAAAGACTAGAGTAATAGATCTCTTCAAGAAAATTAGAGATAGCAAGGGAACATTTCACGCAAAGATGAGCACAATAAAAGACAGAAATGGTATGGACCTAAAGAAGCAGAAGATATTAAGAAGTGGTGGCAAGAATACACAGAAGAACTATACAAAAAAGATCTTCATGACCCAGATAACCATAATGGTGTGGTCACTCACCTAGAACCAGACATCCAGTAATGCAAAGTCAAGTGGGCCTTAGGAAGCATCACTATGAACAAAGCTAGTGGAAGTGATGGAATTCCAGTTGAGCTCTTTCAAATCCTAAAGGATGATGCTGTGATGGTGCTTCACTCAATATGCCAGCGAATTTGGAAAACTCAGCAGTGGCCACAGGACTGGAAAAGGTCAGTTTTAATTTCAATCCCAAACAAAGGCAATGCCAAAGAATACTCAAACTACTGCACAATTGCACTCATCCCATGCGTTAGCAAAGTAAAGTAATGCTCAAAATTCTCCAAGCCAGGCTTCAACAGTACCTGAACTTCCAGATATTCAGGTTNATTTCAATCCCAAACAAAGGCAATGCCAAAGAATACTCAAACTACTGCACAATTGCACTCATCCCATGCGTTAGCAAAGTAAAGTAATGCTCAAAATTCTCCAAGCCAGGCTTCAACAGTACCTGAACTTCCAGATATTCAGGTTGGATTTAGAAAAGACAGAGGAACCAGAAATCCAATTGCCAATTTCAACATCATTGAATGGATCATTGAAAAAGAAAGAGAGCTCCAGAAAAAAAATCTACTTCTGCTTTATTGATTACACCAAAGTCTTTAACTGTGTAGATCACAAAAAACTGGAAATCCTTTTTTTAAATTTTTTAATATTTTACTTTACAATACTGTATTGGTTTTGCCATACATCAACATGAATCCACCACAGGTGTACATGAGTTCCCAATCCTGANCTTGCCTTCAGCTAGTAAATGAGACCTTGACATCAGCCAGACTGACTCTGTCATTCTTCGCCGCTTGGTCTCCTTTCTCTCTCTCCCCCATGATTCTTTCAGGTAGCTCCCTCTCGGGGACCCTGGAATAACTGGACCTGCTGGACGGGTCACACACACACACACACAGGTATATTCACATACATATTGTAGAATAAGTTATTTTAGTCTCAGCAGAAGTTCCCCCTGGAGGAGGGCATGGTAACTCAATCCAGTATTCTTGCCTGGAGAATCCCATGGTTATAGGAGCCTAGCAGGCCACAGTGGACAGGGTCACAAAGAGTTGGGCACGACTGAAACAACATAGCACACACACAGGTGCCACATTCTCTGTAGAACCTTGGTGGACTCGTTAAGACTGAAATTGACTATTTCAGGAGACTAAGGCACTCAGAGCTACCATGATGGCTCGTCTCCCCAGTTTTGACCATGAGCTTTCTCCCTTTTGTAGCCCCAGTGCTAAGAATAAACATAGCCCATAGATCTGTTCAGGAAATATTTTAAAAATAATAAATGACATCATAGGTGGACAAAAGTGACTAAGACATGACTATAAACTTCTCTATGGACTTAAGGCAATTCATCCTATGATCACATAAATATTTACTATTGAAAATTGTCAATAGAAAATAATATCAGTCACACTGTTCATTAACACTGTGTACAAGATTTGCATAATGCTTATGCCTAAAGTTTAATATGATTTTAAGGCATATATTAGGAAACAAAATTTTTAATATTGGTCTTACTATTTTAACAAACTGCATTTTATAATTGGAGAAATCTTAAAATTATTATTTTAAAGGTAATACTAAAAAAAAAGAAAAAAGCAAATCCCATGAGAACTTAGTAAGAGCAGTTTAGTGATTAAAATATTCTCATGGAAGAAATGGAGAATTTTTAATATCACACTTTTGGTTAAGACATGAGTTTTATGTCTTTACACAGTCTCTAAAAATCATCTATAAAAATTTAAATTATCTAATGTAATTATTAATTTAAAAAAGTTATTCATAAAGTGAATCCACTGAATTAATTTTCCAATAAGTACATAACCAGCCTCTAGGATTTAAAAATGGAATCTGGTCATGCTTTCAGTGAGAAGTTTATTTTAATTTAAAACACTACGGTTTACTTTTTTGAAGAAATATAATTTTGAGTAGCTTAGAATTGTTTCATACCATTTGAAGACATCTTGAAATGTGTGTGAAATATCTACAGTTTATAACTTTTCCTAAATTCTTACATATTTAAGTCTATATAGAACTTTCTACCTTAAAATTACTTCAAAGAAAAAAATGGTCTATTTCAAACTGCTTTTTTTCAAAAAAAAAGATAGAATTGTGATAGCTGGTATGAGCAGTTTTGCTTTCTAGAATCCAATTTTAGAGTTGAAGATGGAATAAGGTGGGATGCCATCTGTCCCTTTTCTTACATTCAGAACTTAAATAAATGCTGTATCATTTTCAAGACTAATGATTCCTCATAAAGCATATTTGTCCACTGTGAGAAGAGTGGGGTGTTCCATTTGGGAAGCAGATTGATGGCCAGTCAGCAGAGAGCAATTTTAGCTAGTAAAAGCACTTGGATAAGTTTTGCTCCTATCATCCCTGTTCTTTTATTTTGTTTTATTTTCCCTATGACATAATCCTGTACTTTAAGTTATTTATCACTTCTGTGGATTGGTTTATGTACTATCTATCTTAGCTATTCTACTTTTTATTTTTACTTTGTCTAAGGCCTTAGAAAAAGTAATCTTTCATACGCATCATGTGGTATTCTTTCTCAAATGACTCTTTGGGGATTTTGCAATGAGGTTGTATTTTTATGTATTCAGTATTTTGCTATGATCTGTTCTTCATATGTCTGTCCTTAAGGCAGGTTTTATTTCCTTCAGTTAAGAATATCATTTCCACTTCTCTTCACAATACTTATTTAGAAGGCAGTTGTTAATTTAAGAGAAAAATAATTTAGGATATTTGCTAAATCCTCTTTTAATAGAAAGTTGTGTACTTAGAACTATAGAAAATTATGAAAATATTTCTTTTGACGCATCTGGCCTCATCTTTATTCACATGAGAAAGTGAGCTAATGAAATTCTAAGCTGATGTGCCAAGTGAGTTCCTATTATCTGTAAATCTTTATAAAAAACTTATACATGGAATTTATAGAACACTTCTATAAAAAATGTAGAGTCTAGGGCAAGCTCCCTACAGTAAATCCTTAATCAAGTGGAAGTGTTAGTCATTCAGTCATGTCCGACTTTTTGTGACCCTATTGACTGTAGCCCAACAGGCTCCTCTGGACATGGACTTCTCCAGGCAAGAATACTGGAGTGGGTAGCCTTTCCCTTCACCATGAATCTTTTCAACCCAGGGATCGAACCTGGGTCTTCTGCATTTCTGGCAGGTTCTTTTACCTTCTGAAACATCAGGAAAGCCCAATTAAGTGGAAGTATACTGTGATTTTGGATGGACTCTCAACAAGGTAAAACATTACTTTAAATCCATAATAATTAGGATGAAAAGAAGTTAACAGACATGTATGAATGCATATATAAATATGTATAGCATATAAATATTGAAATTTGAAATCCAAGTACAGGTTAATATTTTTAATGTAAGTAAGAGTAAACCAAAGAACTAATTATTTTCTACATTGACATTGACACAGAAGCATCTAAGTGTTTATTTGATGCACGTGTTGCCTAACAG
The DNA here is from genome assembly GCA_006410875.1 of Neotragus pygmaeus. Lineage (NCBI taxonomy): Eukaryota > Metazoa > Chordata > Mammalia > Artiodactyla > Bovidae > Neotragus > Neotragus pygmaeus. The sequence goes on from SJYV01027544.1 coordinate 116,486, forward strand.
ATTATATTTTTACCTCTTGTAATCCATGAAGTTAACTTTGCAATTAAAAATATTGTTTTTACAAAAGAACACCCATTTGTATCCATACATGTAATGTTTAATAAAACAGAAAATAGAATTTACCCCCCCCAAATGGCAAACTATAGTGATGAGTCAGTATCTTTCCCTACTATAAGCACAATGAAACATTGGATTAAAATATATGTGAAAAGTTATCTGGTTGAATGCAAACCAAAGATGAAAAGTCATGAAATCTTCATCAAAGAAGAGGGTACTGAAACCTTGGTATCAGAAGATCAAGCCAAAAGTCTCATGTGATCATGAACATTGGAGTTAAGCCTTAGAAGCTGCAATGTGAATGTCCTCAGAGACACAGCCAATGTGTCTTTAGTTAAGTCCATTATCAAAATGACCTGCAAGTGTACTTTCTACATAAATCTTTGTGTCAAAGGCTTCCAAGTTGATGCTAGTGGTAAAGAACCGCCTACCAATCCAGGAGATGTAAGAGATGTGAGATCAATATTTGATCCGTGGGTAGAGAAGATCCCCTGGAAAACACATGGTGACCCACTCCAGTCTTCTTGGCTGGAGAATCCCAAGGGCAGAAGAATCTGGCAGGCTGCAATCCACAGGGTTGCAAAGAATCGGACACGACTGAAGCAACTTATATGCACATACTCACGCTTGGAGTCAAAGACAGCTAATGTGTCTTTCTCCTTTAAGGAGAAAACTGGAAAAACTCTGCTTAACGATTATGGTATGGATATTGACTCTGGCCTAGAGTGTGAGTTTGCATCATGATTTAAAATGCATTTTAAATTTTCAATGTCTTCAGCTTTGGGTACTAATATGAAAACTGAAAATAAAGAAAATGAAAACAACAAAAATACTTTTCTAGACTGAAAAACACAGCAATTAAAGATAATGTAAGAATCTTAAGTTGCCCTTGACTTAAGGGGAGGGAAACATTTTGCAACAATGTGAAAAATTCTAGACTAGATACTGTTTGATGTTATGGAATTATTGGTAGTTCTCTAAGGTCTGATAACATGACGTTGTGGTTGTAGGATAATATTCTTATACTTAGGAGATATGAGCTGAATCATTTGGTAGTGATACATCCTAAGCAAAGACAGTTTGACTTAAAAGAATAATTAGTGTGACTCAACTTAACACTTTAAAGGAAAGAGAAAAGCATGTGTTCATCTCAATATTTAGTTTTGAAAGGCTTATATCAGTCATGATTTCAAAAATAATTTCATAGCACAAAAAATATACAATAAAACAAAAATTAATATTTAGCCCATCAACAATTAATATTCAAGTATCCTAATTATATAAAAATCAAGAATAAAGAAAAGGCAAAAGCTAGTTCATAAATATAAGAATATGGGAGGGGCTATGACATATAGAACATAATTTTTAATTTACTATTTCTACATAATCCAAAGGGGGAAATAAAATTATCCATACTAATTGTAACTAAGGTGATCCTTAGCACATCTGAAACACTAGAAACCACACACCATTTGCAACCTTGGATAACTTATCTAAACTTTGAAAACTTCAGGAGCCTAATGATAAGTAAACAATAAAATTTAAACTCTTGAACTCACTCAAAAACATTTGCTTTATGAAGGGGCAAATTCCCATTCCTTGAGATTGTGAGGTATATAGGCACTCAATGAATATTTGTTAAACAAATTAATAATAGTATTAACAAATAAAACACTGCAAGGATTCAAATAAAAGAGATAATACCCCAAAGCACTAAACACAAACCTTAGTATATAAAAGCATTCAAAATAAAAAATTGTAGTTAACATCATCATTATTTTCTATTACTATTATTATAAGTAATGTAATTAATACCTTCACATCCAAGGAGATATAATTATTCTCTCAAGCTTTGATAAGACTTTGCAACATACCAATTCCAGTGGACTGGGAACGTTTGCTCCTGAGACAAAACCTCTGAGCAAATTATAATGGAGTGAATTTTCCCAAGTGTACTAACAATACCAGTGGCTGAGACTGATCATGAAACCTTTGTTGAATTCTGAGATTGAGTGATATTAGTAATAAGAAGGTATTTTATTTAAATATTTTTATTTAACAACTTATATACATTTGACAATATGCTGATAATTTTGTCCAATTCAAGGTATTTGTATATACTAGAGCCACTGGGAATATTCTTTAGATATAAATTTTGAAGCTTAGTAATTTTCTTACAAATGAAAAATCATCCAAATATTTGGATAAACCCCAGGCTCTGAAGACCACTTATACTAGTCCACAGAGAAGAAGGTTTAGTTTTTAATGTATCTTTTTGGTAACAGAGCTGCCACCCTTCAGGAACAAAAGTGATATGCTTTCTAACTATATTTCTGTATTAAACTGACTTACTGTAATCAGTAGTTTTAAGTTATAAGATAAATATCCAAGAAAAATGCAGATGCTTTCTTGTAGATTAAATTCTGAGAATGACAGCCTAGTAAACTTAACTACCTAATGAAATATTCAGATTGACATTTTATTTTACTGTATTTACAAGAGATATAAACAATATGACCTTTAAATGTTATACTTTTTCTTCTTTAATTGAAAAAAATGCCACATTCAATGTAGATTTGCAGTTTTAACACTATATGTGAGAATCTATAAAAAGCAAGCATAAAAGCTTGAATAGTGTATACTAGGTTGCCTATTATAAGCAAGTCAAACAGATAAACACAATTTTGACTGAAGTGTAGGTTTATTATGATTAATAACAGTCTTATTCTCAGTCTGTTGAGCAGAAAATAAAATAGGAATATTTCACCTCTACTTTAATTGTACCTTTTTTTTTTTTTTTTTTTTTTAACACACAGCTTGTGGAATCTTAGTTTCCCAACCGGGGATTGAAACTCGGCCCTTGGTAGTGAAAGTGCGAAGTCCTAACCACTGGACTGCCAGGGAATACCCTGGACTTTTTAAAGTATAAGAATTTTTGTAAAGGATGATGATGATACTAATAATAACAAAATGATCCCTTGCTTGTATGGATTGCTTGCTAATTACTAAATATTTTTATTTTCTTATATAAATTCTCTCATTTAATCTCACAATAACCCTATAATATAAAGCTATTATCATTTTATAGATGATGAAAAAAGCGCAAGACTCAGATCTTGAGCTTGCGCTACAAAAGATGTTCTGCTATAATATGTGATACTATGATCAATCGAATATTTCTGAATATTTATTCTATATATAAAGTCTCAGATAATTAATCAATAGATATGTTAACATGGCAAGTTGCTATTCTCTGTATGTTCAAATCACAGCTAAATCAATATCAGGTATCACAGTCCTACCTTCATATAATCTGCCACTCACAGCCTAGAGATCTCCTGCCCAGTGACCTCCAGCATCATCATTAGTGGGTTCAGGCGCATCTTGTCGAGGTAATTCTGACAGAGGCAGTGATTAGATTAGAGCTTCAGCTTTAATTCCACCCTCTTCTTTCCCCTGTATTCTGGTGTGACTTGAGTCAGGCTTTCCAAATCTGAACTCAGGCAAACCTGCTAGGCTTTTACTAAGAACCAGAGCCAGGTACATCTGCAGGAATTATTCTTGAGTGCTCACATTTATCAAAGCTCACCTGGTCTTCTTTCTCTGATGCCATGCTTGCCCAAACATAAAAAATTGTAATCTTTTTGTTTTCATCCATTTATTCAGCCTGGTTCTTCTATCCCCTTTTATGGCAGAAGTTGTGCTCTGATTTTTTTTTTTTTTTTTGATAATTGGCTTCTCTACGGTAGTCTTGTCTTGTATCTTCAATGTCACAGGCTACTGGCCTGCTCTACTCCCATTTAGAAATGCTAGTACCAGCCATTGCTTGAATCTCATCTGAGCGTTCTACATACTCTAAACTTTGAGTCTACCCATTCAACTCTACACAGTCTGGAGTCAGTTGCATTTTTGTCTTATTACCTTTCTACTCTTAAAGGGGAGTTGTGCTATTTCCTGGTTTTGGAGTCCCTTTATCTTGTCTCATACCCCATGTCTAAATAGAATCAGCCCCCCAATAAGTATGATACTAAACCAAATGTAACAATTTCTAAATGTCTACACATTGTTAAGTGTCTTCAGAGATTAAATAAAAAATTTTTTTCAATGTAAAAAGCAATGAGAGTGCAATCCATGAAATGTGTGGTACACGTTTTAGAATTTTGTGACAAGCAGAGGTGGTGAATGATATGCTAGTAGAGGAACAACCTCTGGCAACTGTATAGAACACCAAAAAGTCTGTTAACAGTGCTGACCCGAGGAAATCCCTGGTGGTTCTGTGGTTAAGAAGCTGTTTCCAAAGCAGGGGACTTGAGCTCAATTCCTGCTGGGGAACTAAGATCTTACCTACGAGGGACAAGCCTGAGTGTTACAAAGACAGGTCCTGCATGAAGCAACAAGGATCTCATGTACCCCAACATAGACCCAAGGCAGCCAAATAGCTGAATGCATTTTTATAAAAAGCAATGTTGACTTGAAACAAATAGATTGCCATATATTTCTCTGGCAAAGATGGGCACATTTCAGATCAGCGGAAAATTGCAATCCAGGGGCTGCAATCATGGTGAGCTATATGCAAGTTCCTGCAAAACAAGTGAAGGAAGACCCTTTTATAGAGGGGAAAATGAAGCTGGTAGGGCTCCAGTAAACAAAGAGTTCATAGCTTTTCACTGGAGAGTCCTTGCCAGTAAAGAAGAAACTCTTTTCTTCCTCTTAGCCTCTGCTGTAAACCCAGGGCATGGGAACTCCCCCTTCTGGTCTCCCAATTCTGTTTAGTTGAATTTTCTGTTTATTATTATTATTTCTTTTCAACAACAAGACAACAAGCCTAAAACAGATTTGCTTATGCTAAGCTTTACATTACTAAACCAAGACTAAAGTTAATTAGTTTCAGTTCTTTCAGAAATGGAATCCTGAACCAGTCAGTCAAGACTCACCCAATCAATGCTATTAATAGTTGGATAATCTCCTTTCCACTTCCTAAAGGAAAGTAATCTTGTAACAACCAGTTGACTTCCTTTTTTTTCTTTCCCCAATATAAATTCCTTGTTCCTGCCCCCTTCTAAAAATTCTTTCGTTGTTTACAGCGTCTCAGAACTCCTTTCTATCTACTAGATTTGATGCTTCTCGATTCATGAATCATTGAATAACACCAATAAAATATTTAAAATGGACTCAGTTGATTTCTTTATTTTAACAAGTCCAAATCATATACCACAATATTGTAAAGTAAAAAAAAAATAATAAAATGAAAAAAAAATAGTTCAATTTAGTTTCTCTTTATGGTATATTGGACAGAGTAATGTGAGGCAAATCTAAAAAGGCAGACTAAAATCATATTGGGAAGGATCTTGAATTTCCGATAGATGAGTGTGTATAAAATATTTTACACAGCACAAATAAATGAGAAACGTTGGTTACTCTTTACTTCACTTTCTCCATCTCTTTCTCTTTTAGAAGTTAATATAAAGAGAATTAGGACAGAAAACTATTAGAAACTGTAAATACAGTCAGGAGGCAATCGCAACAACACAAGCAAGATAAAAATTTAAATAACAGCTTGAAATTAACTGTGGATAATATAAGAAAAAATGTACTTAGTAAAAAATAAAGCATAAAGTTAAAAGTTGGTATTTGAAAGAGAGTCTTCTTGTTTCAAGAATCAGAAGAATGACTAAGCCCAATTTTCCTCCACAACATTTACCTTCCCTCTGGGTTCCCATGACGATCGCTCTCACAAGAGGGGATGGCCAGTGCCACCGCTCTGCCTCTTTTCTTTGACCCAAGAGTGGAGAGCTAAGTTTTCTTCTCCACAGACTGTGGAGCACGGCAGAGACAAGATTGGAACAATTAAGAAATAATATACTGAAGACTCATCTGCATATTGATGCAGAGTATTTAAAATCTGGATAATTTAGTATATAAAATAAAAACATCATCTTTAGCTCGTGACCCACTAAAGAGGACCTAGCCCACAGGCTACCAAAGCTGAATAGATTCTTGGCAATTACCAGAATTAGACATCTGAACATAATTCAAGTCAAAGGAAGGCTTCAACTATTGGGGTCAGTACTTCCATTTCTGGCTTACTGCTTCAGAAATTACTTCATTTTCTGGCCAGTTTGTACTAAGAACTCATCCTGTTCAATTACTTGTCCATTGTTTTGCCTTTAACCTATTTAGAACAATTATATCAAAGAACAACACTAATAAACGAAACATTAGTGGTATGCTAGTAAATTTTTTAGGAGTAGGCTCTCTAGGAAAAACAGAAACAAAAATCAAACTATTTTGTATTGTGTCCCAATTTCTATGGCTAAATATTGCACCATGTCAAATTTCAAGCTACTAATATGAAGCCACTGAATTAAGAGTGCAGAAGAGTGTGCGTGAGCTCTTCATGTAAAACAACTACCTATTCATGTACAGCACTAACAGCTAATATTTGTTAAGTTCTCACTAAGTGCTAGGAAGATTATTATGCAATGAACATACATTCTCCCCTTTACTCTTCCAATTGCTCTCTAAAATAGGCATTATTTTTTATCATTCTTATGTACAGGGATGAAGATATTAAGGATTAAAAGGGTAAATCTCTAAATTTCACAAAACCAGTAAATGGAAGAGCCAACACTTGAGTCTCATTCTGTTATTGGACTTCAGATATCTTTGTCTATCTCTTAATCAGCAAGTCCTAATGTTAGCATCATATTTTCTACCCAAGAATCTTTCTTCAATGCTTATATTCTTAAGTATGTCTCTATACTTTCTCTTATAAAAGAGAAAGCACCAATATAAAGATTATTGCCATAAAAATAATAAGCTGTAAAATGATATAATTTCATAAATATTGCATGTATAAGCTCTATATATAGACAATGTATTAAATATTGTGATGAAAGGGACAAATAAAACACTATATTTTTATTCCTAGGTGACTGAAAGAATGGAACAACCTTTAAAACTCTGGAATCTGGAAAAAGTCTTGCTTTATGAGAACTATATTTTAGGAATGTTGGTTTGGGAAGAGTCTAAAAATTTACAAGGAAAATATATTTAGTAGTCCTCATTTTGGCAAGATAAATGAGAAGTCTGCTGGAATCAGATTGGGCAAGGTAGGAATACGGCAGTTAATTTCCATGACCTTATGTTTCTCAACTTTAAAAACCCAAAGCCAGGAACTCTGCTCAAATTCTGTTTTCAGAGCATGATGGAAAGATGAATGTGCTTTTATCAAGGAAGCTCCTATATGTATCTCTAATAGTTTCTGGGGGAAGTTAATGCCAGCTGAAATGACAATCTATCCCTTTCTCTCCGTGAGAGAAACTATCAGTTGTAACATCATTCTACTTATCACATTAATTCATTTCACCATATTTCTTCACATTCCTTTTTTCTTTCTCACCATGATATTTGGGAAAAAAATAATCTTAGCATGAGAGAAGGTGATTTAAAAAAATAGCTGTACAATTAATGTAGTGGTTTTTTGCAAAGGTTAGAAGTTTCAGAGTTATCACAGATTTTAAGCCTTATCTGACTTGCAGTCTCATATTTACCAATATTTTCATATATGATACCTTTAAAATGTACTCTTCAAACTTTTTTTATTACCTCAATCAGAAACAACATATACTACATAATACTGATAGCCTTCTTGCTCTGAAATTTCACTTATGATATCTAGAAGCATGACAGAAGCAGAAAACAATTTTTTTTTAATATTCTGGAACTTTTGATTCACAGCTAAATCACTGCCACATTGTTGCTGCCTAGGATAGACAGAAAAGAAAAAATTTATGCAAAGGATTTTTTTTTTTCCCTAGGATATGGAGACTAGAATAGGGGTGGGTTGAGGATAGAAGTGTACAGTGTTATGTTAAAGTCAGCATATACAGGTTTACAACAGCTAATTGAGTACATCTCTTCCCAATGTATTTTCATTAATGTATGTTGACATTTTGAAATGGGCCATGGTGGGGTTCTTCACACAATTGAAATAGACAGTTGCTACAACATAGGGCTTTTTTCCCCCAGAGGGTCTGTTGATAAACATTTACAAGTGCACCACTGAAGGTATGCCATTAAGAAATCAGTGATGTTTCGCTAGGCAGATAACTAGGCATAAAACAAATAATCCTGAGTGTGAATTCAAGGATGGGTAAGGACAAGAATGACATCAGAGAAATAAAGGCTGGCAGTGTGGAGGAAGTTCAAATGCTGGATAGAGAATTTGGTAGGAATGAATGAAACCTTAATGTAGTGCTGGTAATTAAGAAAGAGAAAGAGGTGGTCAATCTAAATATAAGTTCTCGTGTTTGTCTGGGTCCTCTAAGAAGCAGATACTAAAATGAAATTAGACATTCAAGAGATTATTAATTGACTGTGATGGATTAAAGGGAGAATAGGAGTATGTAGGGAGACTCAGCAGACCATGATGGATATCTGATACTTGTGAAAGGAGAGTGTAAAGAGGGCAGATTAAATAGCAATAGTCTCACATTACACCTCAGTCCTAAGGAAGTTTCAACCAGATCCATAGGTACCCTTGACTCAAAAGCCTTCATTAGAAAATTCCATGTACTATAGCAATAGGCCAACACAGTACTTCTGTTATTCTTTATCATTGATGGGAGAAACTGGGAGAAGCATGGTCTTGGCTCACATGCAAGGAAACCCCATGCAGGATGTGAGTTGAACAACACAGTAGGTCCCCTATATATGAAACTTCAAGTTTTTGTGAATTTTCAAAGTTGCAAACGTGCACTCTCATGTCCAGTCACATACATTAGTTCACCTGTCTGGAGTACTCTGCTACATGTTTTCACCCTTGACCAGTAGTTATGCTTTTGTGTACGTTATAGTACTGTATGAAGTACAGTATCTTTATTTCAAGCCTAGGATTCCTGGAAGCAAGGGTAAAAGTAGCAGTGATGTAGATGGTACTGCTAAGAAATACCAAGAAAGATAAGAGAGAGAAGTAACTGAAGAACAAAAGAGGTTCATAACATAGAAAATGACAAGGGAATTTCCTTTATTTGAGGAGGCAGTGTTATTTTTTGAGGCACTGTACTCAAGTGTAGAGCAGTACACAAAGGTTGCAGCAGCTGTTCAGAAGGCAAGCCAGTGGTACTGTGCCATCTATGATGAGAAAAAAAAGAGTTACTATCCAGATATCACTGGACTGTTTCTTCAAGATGGTAGACAGAATTGAATCCAGCAAGAAATCAGAATCTGTGCCATCAAGGTCAGAGGTGAGTGAAACTGCAGCTTGCCCCCCACCTCCAATTGCAGATGATCCCTAAGTTCTACCATCTCCCACCTCCTCTCCCTCCTCCAGTTAGTAGCTCTGCTTTCTTGTTCACTTGATGCCAGCCCTAGTATGCCAGCTATTGTGCTGTGCAACCATACTTTTCAAAGTACTGTACTGTAAGATTTAAACTGTTTTATTTTTGTGTTTGTTTTTATGTATTATTTGTGTGGAAAGTATTATAAACCTATTACAGTACAGTACTGTATAGCCAGGAGCTTCCCAGGTGGTGCAGTGGTAAAGAATCTGCCTGCCAATGAAGGAGACACAAGAGACATGGGTTTGATCCTTGGGTTGAGAAGATCCCCTGGAATAGGAAATGGCAATCCCCTCCAGTATTCTTGCCTGGAAAACTCCATGGACAGAGGAACTTTGCAGGCTACAGTCCATGGGGTCACAAAGAGTCAGACATGACTGAGCACATACACATACATTGTATAGACAATTGTGTTGCTTGTGTACCTAGGCTAAATTTGATGGACTTTCGGAGTTCTCGGGATGGAACTCACTCATATGTAGGGGACTTCTTTACACACATATAGTACAAAAAAAGAATTTTTGCCAGATATTGAGTGTTAATGGTGACACTCAGAGTTTTCTTTAGTAAATGCATCCCACTGCATAACTCCAAGCTCTTCAGTTAGGCCTTCTCTTCTATGGGTTACCTTGAGAGGTATTACTCTCTCCTCATAGTGGATTGATGAATCTATTGAAATCTAGTACATTCTCTTGTTAGAGTTGGACAAGGACTTGGACCTTTCTAAGCTATTTAAACAGGGCATTTTATCCAACCCAGAATCTGGACTTCCTAATGTTAGGTTCCTTCATGCCTTGAAATTAAAGTCATGTACATTTTCTTAAATTTGAGTATACCATGCCTGCTATTTGATATCTCTTCCAACATCGATATTTTTCTGATATGTCCCCATTCCTCGGTTCTGGTCTTATATTTTGTAAGGACTGTCCAGAAGCCAAGCTTTGACCATATGACATGTTTCCCAGCTGGGTTTTATATTTCTTGAAGGTAAGACCCATGTGTTTTTCTAACTCCAAGTATCCCCACAGCACATCATATAGTTGGGTATGTGTGGAGGATCTGAGATATTAATCAAGGTATTTCTTTAATGACTTTACCTTTGAGATGTGGGAGACTTTTCGTGTTTTGTTTGGCATTTATCCTTCCTCCTTTTCATAATATTTGGTTTGATTTACAAGGTGGTACCATTAGCTAGTTGGCCTTGGCTTATACTTTTTGGGAAGCATAGTCAGAGTAGAGGCAGACAGATAATATTTAACATATTTTTATATTTATATTTAATGTTAATGCCTAATCTATACAATATTTGCAATAAGAAATTCAAATTACAAAACTTAACTCACTGAGCAGTGAAATAATTATCTTATCACTACTGTTCCTTCTAACAGCAAATGTATACCTTACCAATGTTTCTACATGGATAAAGAAAAGCATTTATTTTGTGTATATAAATAGTGATAATTTGCAAAATGAGCACCCAAAATCAGTGTGAGAAGAAAAATCTTTTAGTAGATTTTGATGGAGTCACTTTCTTCTTTTTGTGGCAAGAAGCCTTGCATTGCATCAAGATCAGCAAGAAAAGATAATAATTTAGTTCCTAATTATAACACCGAATATAGCATAGTTTATTTTCTGTTAGAAAGCATGTAATTGAAATTTAAAATAAAATACAATAAAATATAACTTTATCTTCTCTTAACATTTAATCCTGTGCATTTAAAATAATGAAAAGGCCACTCTCACTACATAGATTTCAATCAAATTGGTTTCCAATAATTAACAACAAATACATGCAAAAATGTTATATTAACCTCATATGGCAAAGATTTTGATACATTATAAAAGAAATAGCTTTTCACATTATTTTCAAAGAAGCAAATTTTAATAAAATTGAATTAAACTGTGTTTTTGAATTGTAATTGAGAATGAAACTGATCACATTTTATGCTCTGAAAACTTGTGGAATAAATTTGATTAGGGGTCCCCTCTCTTCAAGACATCTTTCTTTTCTGATAGGTGATAAAGGCAAATTCCTATGTGACACATCACACATTGTACTAGGTTTTCTAGACAATGGCTCTAGAAACGCTATTTCTTTTTTGTCAATAAGTTATTTATGATTATTGTTGTTGTTTAGTCACTAAGTTGTGTCCAACTCTGTGCAACTCCATTGACTGCAGTGCCCCAGGCTTCCTGTGGTTCACTATCTCCTGGAGTTTGCTCACTTTATGTTCACTGAGTTGGTGATGCTATCCAACCATCTCATCCTCTGTTGCCCTCTTCTCTTACTGCCCTCAATCTTTCCCAGCATCAAGGTCTTTTTATTAATGAATTGTTATGCTTGTGTTCAAATGTTACATAGTTAATTTAAAGGAATTTTTTTTCAAGGAAAACAATGTATTTTAGACTCTTTGAGTTGTTCCTTCATTTAATAATTCTCTAAAATCTTAAATATCAACCTGAAGTATTCTCAAAGGAAATGATGTGATGTCTAGTTTAGTAGGTACTAAGCACATTACATTTCTAACCTCAACATTCTCATTTGATCTACTGCAACATGGGTTCACAACCTAAGGTCCAAAACCCAGAATTCAGTAGTGTCAGGCATACAAGTGGGTTATTTTCACTAGCCTGTAACCAAAATTTATCATTTTTTTAATAGTGACTCAGTCAACAAACCATAGCAGTAACAGCAATCCACATTAATTTGTTACTAATAGAAGCACAAATACTATTTTCCACCAGTTTGATTGACATGTAGCACTGGATAAGTTTATGGTATAAAACATACTGATTTGACTCTAAGTCAAATGTATGTAAGTCATACTTCACAATGCATATTGTGGGATGATTACCACCACAGTAAGTTCAGTGAACATCCATCATATCATACAGATGTAAAATAAAATTTAAAGATAAATTTTCTCTCTGATGAGAACTCAGGATTCACTCTTAACAACTTTTATATATCACATACGGCAGTTTTAATCATACTATTCATTCTATGTATATAACCTTAGTATTTATTTACCTTATAACTACCACACAATTGCACTCATTTCACATGTTAGCAAGGTAATGCTCAAAATACTTTAAGTTAGGCTTCAGCAGTACATTAGCTGAGAAATTCCATATGTACAAGCTGGATTTAGAAAAGGCAGAGGAATTAGAGATCAAATTGCTGACATCTGTTGGATCGTTGAAAAAGCAAGGAAATTCCAGAAAAACATCTATTTCTGCTTCATTGAATACACAAAAGCCTTTGGCCATGTGGATCACAAGAAACTGGAAAATTCTCCATGAGATGAGAATACCAGAACACCTTGCCTGCCTCCTGAGAAACCTGCATGCAGGTCAGGAAGCAACTGTTAGAGGACCAGCCATGGGATAATGGACTGGTTCAAAACTGTGAAAGCAGCACACCAGGGTTGTTGTCACACAGTGTATGTAACTTCTATGCAGAGTACATCATGTGAAATGCGGGGCTGGATGAAACACAAGCTGGAATCAAGATTGCCAGGAAAAATATCAATAACCTCAGATATGGAGATGATACCACTCTAATGGCAGAAAGTGAAGAGGAGCTAAAAAGCCTCTTGATGAAAGTGAAAGAGAAGAGTGAAAAAGCTGGCTTAAAACTCAACTTTCAAAAAACTAAATCATGGCATCTGCTCCCATCACTTCAGGGCAACTAGATGGGGAAGAAATGGAAACAGTGACAGATTTTACTTTCTTGACATCCAAAATCACCTGGATGGTGCTGCAGCCATGAAATTAAAAAAAAATTTGCTCCTTGGAAGAAAAGTTATGACCCATCTAGACAGTATTAAAAAGTAGACATCACCAATACAGTATTGTAAAATAGAATAAAGTAAAAATTAAAAAATTTTTTAAAAAAAGTAAAAGTGAAAATAAAATAAAATAAAATATCAGTGTATTAATTTCCCTCATTATATAATGTTATCATTTTATTCATCCTTGCTGTACTAAAGATTTAATTTGCTATACTGGAAAATGAAGATAAGTTGATTCTTTGAGAAGATAAAATAAAGTAGACAAATGATTAGCCAGACTTATCAAGAA
>SJYV01027547.1:0-10976 GCA_006410875.1 Neotragus pygmaeus
TGGCTCCAGCAGTCTGGGGGGGTGATTTATTGCATATCAAAAATGAGAGAGTGGAAAGGAAAAGGAAGGAGTGTCCAGTAGCAGGGCTTCTACCTACAGGTGGGGGCAAGCTGCTGGTTACTGGAGACTTCTGCACTATACAGAGGGACGACAGAAGATCCGGAAGCAGTTCAGGGGAAAGAACTGGAATTCTTTTATGTTTAACTCAGGTGTTTCGATGAGAGAAAGGAAAAGTGAAAAAGCACTGAATCGGAGGTAAACATGACTGAATTTTAGACCCGATGATGCTGTTCTCTGCATGAAATGAAAGTATTAGTCTCTCAGTCATGTCCAACTCTTTGTGACCCCATGGACTGTAGCCCACGAGGCTCCCCTTTCCATGGAATTTTCCAGGCAAGAATATGCAGTGAGGTGCCGTTCCCTTCTTCAGGGGATCTTCCTGACCCAGGGATCGAACCTGAGGCTCCCACACTGTGGGCAGATTCTTTACCATCTGAGCCACCAACTTCTCTGTATACTTTTGAGCAAAGTGCTGTAAACACTGGGACCTGGGGTTCATGGTCCTCACAGCATATTCAGACTCTTTGAGGATGGGAGGCAGGCATCAGGGGGGTCCAAAAAGCTCCCCAGAGGATGCCAACATGTAGCCATCGCTGCAGTCACTCATTAGGTGTTTACCGAGGGATGAATGCACTTTCTGAGTGACACTTTTTTNTCAGGGGGGTCCAAAAAGCTCCCCAGAGGATGCCAACATGTAGCCATCGCTGCAGTCACTCATTAGGTGTTTACCGAGGGATGAATGCACTTTCTGAGTGACACTTTTTTTTAATCTTTAAAGTGTGGTCAGTAATATCCTCTTAGACCACACAGATCTACTATCAGGATGAAACAAAATCATGAACTGAAAGCATTTCATCCAAGTTATTTACAAACGAATCATTTCTGGCTTTATCCTTTCTTTTTCCCTAAAAGTTAAAAATTCTCAACTAAACTTTTGAAAACAACATTCAGCCATTTCTCACAGGGAAATTTCACAATTAATCTCCTTCTCTATGTTTAAAATAATTGCACCCCATGATCATATGAATTTTTATGTACATTTATGTTTTAGCATAGAATTAACCTTTTTTAAAACCTTTTAAAAAAAAAGCCTTTTGGGACTGTTCCCAGGCAGAAAGAAACTCAACAGCACAGTCAAGGATCTGCTTGGTTTTTAGACACTTCTGAATACAGACTTGTGCAGAGTGTGGGGAATCAACTGAAGATCTCCAATGACGAAACAACTGACATTGGGTCAAAACCCTCATCTGGCACAATGTTTCTGCAACTTCAGAAACCAGAAGCAGGACACAGGCCCTGAACAGCCAGCAAAGATGGAATCAGCTCTTCTATTAATAGGTGGGGCCTGGCAGGGAGTCTCCTGGGGGAGGAGTCACACCCAGGGATCCTGAGGGAAGTCTTTCTGGATGACCAGTCAGAAAAGGAAGTGCTACCAGATTAATCTGGAAGGCTGAGCTCCCTTGAATGGCCCCAAGGGATATACAAGGATGTTCAGCAATGCAGAATAGTAGGAAGAGTTTGCAATGGGCCTTAAGAGAGGCAAAGGCAGAAACAGACCCCGAGGGACGACCCTGGGCTCAGACAGACTTCCCTTTCACAGACTTCTCACAACCCTGCAGCGGCATAAGAGCAAGACAGAACAAATCCTGAGACTTGCTGGAGGGTTTCTGCCATCCACAGAGGAGTTGCTATAGCAACATGCATCACCTGTGACCCCGGCCCTTCCTAGCCCCATGTGACGGACGTGACAGCGGAGAGTCCTGGAAGGCAGGGAGCAGGGATGCACCTCTAAGGATGGTGCCAGGTGGGGTGGGGGTGACGGCTTGGAAAGAGTCCTGGACAGAACCCCAACCTCCTTGGGCTTCAAAATCTGTTGTGTGGGAAGACGGGAAAGAGGATATCACTGGGATTAAAGAGAAGCCCACAGGAAGGAGGAATCAAGGAGCTGGGAGGTTGTCCCAGAGGTGGGGGTTGGTGCCCCTCTGGATTTTCCATGGTGGTGTTGGACAGTCCTAGTTAGGAACGAGGAGATGCCTGAGTGGAGGCGGCCCCAGACACGGCTGCGCACGTGGGACAGCGAGCAGGGGGTGTCGGGTGCCGAGAGGGGATCAGCCCGCCGCCCTTCACTTCGGCCACTCAGGTGACCTTTCCCTACATCAGCTGCTCACCTGCCCCATTGCAATCGGAACACACACCTGCCGACCTGCTCTTGTAGTGATGTCTGAAGGCTTTGCACATAAGCAGACCTCTAAAGACTGCCCAGGTCCCTTAGATGAGAGTCTAGTCAACAATATTCATGCTGAAACACTGCATCCGGCATGTGCGGTCTGGGAGGCCAGAGTCGTAGAGCTTAGATTTGCTAACTTTGGTTCATGTTCCTCTGAAGGAGGATGTTACACACAAGCCAAAAAGGACAATAAAGAAATATCCAAATGACATCAAGAGCAGCAAATACAAATGTAAAGAAGTCAGGACAAAAGCAAGTGGCAAAAGAAAACAGAAAAATGATAGAACTAATAACCAAATCCAGAGTTGGTGGTTTGGGGAAAAAAAAATCTGTCAGATAATCTGAGAAAAAAGGGAAAAATCTAAACCTACAATATAAAAACACATGTATAGAAATTTTCTAAGGAGAGAATGGACATTACTATGAAAATGTATCCTGCTCAACTCTGCGGAAGTGAATTGGAAAACTTGGATTATGTGCATGAATTTCTAGAAAAATGTAAAGAACAGAAATTATAATAGATGAGAAAGAGACTCTAATTAGACCAATGATCATAAAAGAAGTTGAGAGTTGCTAAGGAGCTCCGCTCACACACACACATGAGAAAACAGTCAGCTCCAGTGGTTTTTACAGCTGAAGCTCACTCAGCCTACAAAGTACAGGTGGGAAGGGCTCCAGGGCTATTTCTATCTTTGCAATACACAGAGTGTGGTCCATGAACCAGCAGCATCAGCATCACCTGGGAGGTTGTGGGAGCGGCAGCATCTCAGGTCCCGCCTCTGACCCGCTGAATCTGCATTCGTTCATCTCCCCAGGTGAGTCTAAGCATGCTCGAGTTTGGAGGGGGCCTTCTTGGAGTTACTGCACTGGTTAGAGAGTGATGGAGAAAGTCCCTCCATGGCCTGGACTGAGTATCCCAGAGTCTGAAGTCAAGGTGTGGGCAGGCCTGAGCTCCCGCCTGGAAGCCCTGGGGGAAAATGTGCTTCCAAGCTCACTCTCGATGTTGCTAGAGTGTGACCTTTGAGGCTGGGGGACTGAGGTCCCAGCCTCCTTCCTGGTCTGACTGGGATTGCTCTCCTGGGGGCCTCCAATATTCCTCGCTGGGTGGCCCGTTCGACTTTCTTTTTATGAAGTTGGCCTAAATATAAAAACCCAACTTGCACTCCCCCAAAGTAAAAGGATGCTACAACCCCATCTTATCCAAGAATTACTTATGTGAAAAAACAAAGCTAGACTTCCTTGGTGGTCCAGTGGCTAAGACTCCATGTTCCTAAGGCAGGGGACATGGGTTCCATCCCTGGTCTGGGAAGGTCGCATGTGCTGCGGAGCAACTGAGCCCCTGAGCCACAACTATTGCAGCCCTTGTGCTCTAGGGCCCATGAGCCTCAACTGCTGAAGCCTGGACGCCCTAGAGACCATGCTTCATGACTGCATGAGAAGCCTCTGTAGTGAGAAGCCTGTGCACCGCGATGAAAAGTGGCCCTGGCTCGCCGCAACTAGAGAAAACCTGTGCAAAGCAACAAAGACCCAGAGCATCCAGAAATAATAGCTTAAAAAAAAAAAAAAAGAAAAAAATGTTTTAGTAAAATGACTTTAGTTATACCTTGAGAGAATGTTTCACCGTGACTACAGGTGGTTAACGCTAGGAATAAAAGCATGGCTCACTGTTTTGAAATCTATCAACAGAAGAAAAAGAGCATGGTTATCTCTAAAAGACATTAACGTGGCATTAGATACTGTTTAACACCTAGCCCCAGTGAGACACTTATCAAAACAGGAATCCTCAAGGTATCATCTACATATAAAAATCCTAAAGGTATGTGCATATAAGATGTGTCTGTACTTGGGCAGAAAACTAAGACAGCCTTCTCAGGTTCTTGGTCCTGCAGGGCACACACCTTTTCCCAGTTCAGTTCAGTTCAGTCGCTCAGTCATGTCCAACTCTCTGCAACCCCGTGAATTGCAGCACGCCAGGCCTCCCTGTCCATCACCGTCTCTCGGAGTTCACTCAGACTCATGTTAATCGAGTCCGTGATGCCATCCAGCCATCTCATCCTCGGTCGTCCCCTTCTCCTTCTGCCCCCAATCCCTCCTAGCATCAGAGTCTTTTCCAATGAGTCAACTCTTCGCATGAGGTGGCCAAAGTACTGGAGTTTCAGCTTTTTTTATTCAATTAAACACTCGTTAGGTATGCAGTGAAAGAGTCTGCTGATATAACTAGGTGCTAAATTAGCTGTCTTTTTTTCAAATAACTTTTGGATTTTGCACTTTGCCAAAACAGAGGAACTAGTTAGAAATTAACTTATCAGGAAGTATTTTAAGGCTGTCTTCATACAAATTTTGTATAACGTAAAAGGAAGACACATGTTAAGTGGAAAGACATTCCATTGCTCAACAGGAAAACGTTATCTGTGTAGGTGTCAATTACTCTGCAATTAACTTATACATAAAATTCAACCCCCATAAAATCTCTAGGCAATGCTAATAAAATGATTGGAACACTAAAATTACTTGGGAAAAGCAATGTTCAAGGACAGGAACATTCTGAAAAACAGAGAGTAAAAGGGAAATTAGTTCTATGAGAAATTAAATGCTATTATAAAAGCTCAGTCATGACCACAGCTTGCTACTCTCTCAGGAAGAGTCAGATTAGTGCAACAGATCAGAGAGGCCAGAAGCAGGTTTAAATATAAAGGGCAATTTTGAATATGATAAAGATCAGGGATATTGGTTGATGATGCCCCAACCAATGGTGCTGGAACTACTGACTGGCCAGGGGATAAGCAGAGAAAAACAAAGCCGGGTTCCTATCTTATTCTTACCACCCAAATAAATTTAAAATGCAGTAAGTATGTATAGTTTATGGATGAAATCTAGAATTATTAGAAAAAAGGAATAATTTTTAAACCATTTCTAAATGGAGAAGGCATTATATAAAACCCTAAAGCCAGGAAACACTTCATCTTTCATCAGATAAAATTTAGAGGTTGTTTTTTTACATGGAAGGAAAAACTCATAAATTAAAAAAGTAGATATCAAACTGGGAAATCATTGAAACATGTAGTAAAATGTCAATTTACCTAATATATAAAAATTCTTATGAGTCAATAAATGACCAACAGACCAAAGGGAAACAATATGAATATACAAATAATTATTTGGTCAAGGAATATCAACCGGCAGTTCAGGGAAAAATACATACAAGTGACTTATGAACAAAGATACTTAATCTCACTCATGAATAATGAAACCCAAATTAAGACAACAAAACCACTTTTCAAACACAGTATAGCAAGCTTTAGAAGATTATGATGAACTGTGTTGATGAGGGTGTAGGGAAAAAGACATTCATATCTTCTTGAATTGGAGGTATTATGTCACTGGAGGGTGATTTGTAATACAATCAAAATTAAAAATACATCTCTTGACCCGACAAAATAATATGTATAAAGCGATTCATATGGAAATAAAAGATGGGAACTTAAATAACCATTAGATCAAAAAATTTGTAACTAATATTTCACGAGCTATATAAATGTGCTTGGTGCTTTACAGAAAAGCAGAATTTGGATCATTTGCAGGAAACGCACTCATCAGAAGAGATGATAATTGTTTTCTGGACCTGAATAAATGTCTGTGTTGGTCACTGAAGATAGTAAGCAATTAGGTATCAGAGATTAAACAAATTAATCATGCATCAGGAGAAAAAAAAGGATCTGCTTAGAAATAATTAAGATATAAACATGAGAGCTGGAAAGATTATTTTAAGTGCTTGCAGGTGGTAAAGAAAACCACGACCAGCTTGTAATTATGATGGAAACTGAATAGATACATGCAGTTTTTAAATGTTCATCATAATTCTTTCACATGTGAATACGTAAAAATATTTTATCTTCAGATGTCAGAAAAATAATATGGGACATAGGTAAGAAACCACGTCACTAAAACCCATAGCAAGAGAGAAAGGGGCGTCTTTAGAAATCAAACGCTCTATTTTCAGTGGTAGAGTGTTTGATGTGGCAAGTGGACACCTTTGTTCATCGTTCACGGTACCTGGGCAGCCTGTGGATACCAGATCTATCTGGGGCGTGTGGTTGTTCCATTGAATGATGCTAGGTACCATGTTCCAACCAGTTCCCAATTTATCTGGTTGAAGAGCCACACTGCTAAGAGAGCTGGTTTTTCCAAATGCTCTGTGAACCTGTGTGACTCGAAGGGACAGGTTTGAGTCTGGATTCCTGAATTCCTGACAGATCTCAGAGGACTATTTTCTACTCAGTGCTTCTGTCCACTTCCCTCTCAGAGGGGCTGTGAGAATTCCTGGTCCAGAGCAGGAATCAGCATCAGACGCAGGTTAGCTTTAGGCGGGGAGCCAGAAACTCAAGGTTCCAGTAACTCTTTATAATAATCTTTATACTAGATACTTTATGCGGGATGAAGCTGCAATACTTTGGCCACCTGATGCGAACAACTGACTCACTGGAAGACCCTGATGCGGGGAAAGACTGAGGGCAGGAGATGTGGGTGGCAGAGGATGAAATGGTTGGAAGGCATCACTGACACAGTGGACATGAATTTGAGCAAATTCCAGGAGACAGTGGAGGACAGAAGAGCCTGGCATGCTGCAGCCCATGGGGTCACAGAGTTAGACACGACTTAGCGACTGAACGACAGCAACTTACGGGAAGATTCCTAGGGAAATGAAATGACATCTTAAAGGGCCTTGCCAGGCTTAATACTATTTAAACAAAAACCTACGATGTGGCCTTTGGTGTATGTATTCTGTATTCAATATCACGAATGTGATTGAAAAAAAAAAACAAAACCCTAAGACTTACTATCAATGCCTCATAAAACAGCTGGTATACAGTTTGGAGTTGTTCCTTAGTGCCGAAATTTGTGGCATCAGGTTATTTTTTCCGTTTGTTTTGTTTTTATATTTTACAGACATGCATTGCCATCTGTAGTCATCTTACTGCTGGCAAATCCTTACCATTCCAAGGAAATAAGCTTCCCTGAATCTGCTGCTGCTAAGTCATTTCAGTCGTGTCTGACTCTGTGTGACCCCACAGACGGGAGCCCACCAGGCTCCTCTGTCCCTGGGATTCTCCAAGCAAGAATCTGACAAAGAGAAAAAACAGAGCCCACGGTTCTGGGAGGTGAATCACAGCTTCTGTCTGGGGTTCTGCAACCTGTAAGTTAACCAGAACTCAGGGTCAGGGGATGCGTTTTTTGCCTTGTAACTGAAAGGACCAGAATGCTGTGGTTTAGAAACAGGCTGTACCTATTATCCAAAGGCGGAAAAAATTAGGCAGAAAAAGAACTGACTGTTTCTAATAGAATGGAATTGGTTTAAGAAATCAACATAATTTTACCATTTCCCCCTATAAAAAAATGCACTCTCACAGCTCCAGGCCTTGTGTTTATGATCATCCTGACATTCCACCCAGTGCTTGCCAAACTCCATGCACATGGGAATCATGTTTTTTGTCATATACATGTAAAACCTAATTATTATTTACTTATTCTCATTAAATTGACCTGATTTCTTATTTAAACAAATGCAGTGATAAAACTTTATAACCCTACTGAGTACTTCTACAGCCAGTCAAGGCTCTAAACAGAAACCTGCTCTTTATTAAAAGGTGACTAGCACGGGTGAGAGAGCTGTTAAAGGCATGCCAGAACCAAATAGAGACTCTCTTTAACAAAATTAGAAGGACTGAAAAAGAGATGAAAAGGAAATAACTTTATATTATGCCACGTGATGATACACCCACTTTCTTCCCATAATGACCTGGTGAGTGCCTATGAAGGCCAACATGCAGCCCTGCTCCAGGAGCCACAGGCTACAATGCAAATGGCAGCCTTTGTACTTGTGCAGTGCACAGCCTGACCAACTGTGCATGTTCCTCACTTTAAAAATCAGTGACAGAGCCTACCAGGCGTTAGAGAGGCAATGAGTAGCTCAGTCAGTAGTGTTCCAGAGAGAACAAGAATCTTATTACGTGAAGCCAGCATACCTTAGAGTCCATTCTTTGCCTTTATCATTTGATATCATCTAAGATATAAGAAAGAAATATAAGGGAGCAGAAAGAATGTAAGACCAAAGGATGGATGTCTGGAATTCTAGTTTCCAGTTCTCTGCAAAGCAAATACTCCAGTGTGACATGAAGTGAAGAGCCCTTAGCTGTTCACTGGGTTGTGTTAGCTGCTCGGTCCTGTCTAGCAATGTGGGGCCTCATGGACTGTAGCCCACCAGGCTTTGTCCATGGAATTCTCCAGGCAAGAATACTGGAGTGGGTTGCCATTCCTTTTATCCAGGGGATCTTCCCCACTCAGGGATCGAACCCAGGTCACCTGCATTGCAGGCAGATTCTTTACCATCTGAGCCACCAGGGAAGCCCCGGTTGATCATGAAGTTCCCTTTAATACTAAAGACACAGACACCCTATCTTCACAGCAAGGGGTATGCTTTATTTTAAAACAAATGCACATACTTCATTTTAAAGCAGCATTTCTCCCCCTGACATCCTTCCAAATTAAGCTTGCAACTGATTTAAAGAAACTGAATAATAATTTGGCATCTTCCCCCAACTGAAGCTCCTTCTATAAAGATGCATGTTCATGGGAGGCTTTGAGTCTGACCCCACACTATGGATTTCTTGTTTGCTTGTTCCACGTGTGTTTTTCCAGTTGCCAGTAAGCAGACTAGTTTTCCTCAGGTGTCGGGTGAAAACTCAGTCCCCATGAGCTTTCTTGTGCAAGGGTCAGAGGAGCCCAATCTTTGGCAAGCTCACTGCCATAGCCTTTCAGTTTGGGATTTCACCACCGAAGGCTTCACTGTTTTTCATAAACTTGTTTCTGGGTATCCACTGTTCTTTTCTTTTGGTAACCTCACTTTGAAGGGTTTGCCAAGGGAGCCATTATTAAACTCTCTTATTTAGTGATTGAGTGATTCTCCATCTTGCTACACATTAGAATCACCTGGGGGAGGTTTTACATCTCTGGCCATCTGTATCTTACCCCTACAGTATCTGATTTAATTGGTCAGGGGTGCAGCCTGGAAACCGGGAGTTTTAAAAGCTCCCCAGGTGATGTGAAAATGCATTTGAGATAGAGGTGAGCGCTTTGGACTTTGTTGTGCACATGAGTCGCGGGGGAATCCGGCTAAAACGTAGGTGCCGATTCAGTGGGTCTGGGGAAGGGCCTGGGCTTTGCATTTCTAACAGGCTTCCAGGTGATACTCATACTGCTGGTGAGGACCACACTTTTCAAGGCACCAGATCCCACATACCTCCTTCCAAAGGTCCTCTAGTCAAACCAGGACGAAGGAGCTCTTCCCATCCTGTACCTGCAGAGCCTCAAGTAACACACGATTTACAGCGAGAAACGGCATCTTTGTGTATGCACTGTTGTCTGTTTCTGAATGACTGAGAGTGAGTCTCCTGAGTCATACAAGAAAGATTATCCAGAAAAGCAAAATCCCGGAATCAGAATTCAGAGTGATGAACTTAGGGTCACAAGAACTGCAATAGCTGATGTGGGGACCTACTAAGAACCCCAGAGTTGGTATGAAGATTATTTTAAGCCAAGGATATTTGGTATTTGACAGATGCAGAAAGAAATCTTTTGGGAACGTCCCATATCCGACTACAAATAGAATGAGACCATAAATCTCCTTTTCTGGGAGCTTTTAAGTCCCAGGAAGGAGGCCAAGAGCAAAGCTACCAGAAACCACCCTTTCCAGGGGGTGTTTTATGGCCTTGAAAAGGACAAAGACTATTCACGCAGGCATGAACAAACATTATCACAAGCTTTATCTCCTGTTTTTCCTTTAGAAGCCCATTTGCTCTTTCCAGAGGTCTTCCCCACCTTCTGTTTCTCTGTGAAGACATGTATAGAGGAAAAGTTTGTCCTCCTAGACACTAAGCCTCTGGAGTCTGATATTAAATAATCTTCCCTTATATCTATTTCTTTCTCTGCCCCTGTCCAGCCCCCAACTCCCATTTTCTCTTTTTCCTACTTACCTAAAAGAAAAAAAAAGTCATCTAAACAAGCCTTCTGTCATATCTCATAAGTGGTTTTCTGTTCTCTTAATAAAGTTTGTGAGACGGAGACACCCATTTCTTTACAAGCATTTACCCATTATGGAAATTAACCTGGAATTCCAATTATGGAATAAACTATGATGATGAGACTGATATAGCAAATGGTAAACACCAGGTAAGAACTTTCTGCCCAAGTACAAACAAAATTTCTGCAAATGGACCTTATGTTATATAGGTCAGGCCACCATAATACCTGGGTTATAGACTTCCGATGTGAACACTGAGATGTTCCCTATACACATTACTACATCAGTCAGAAGAAGGAAAGTGTCATGTATAAAGCATGATTTTTTAAAAAATAAATGAACTTGGGACTTCCCTGGTGGCCCAGTGGCTAAGACTGCATTCCCAATGCAGGGGGCCTGGGTTCGATCCCTGGTCAGGGAACTAGTTCCCACATGCCGCAACCAAAGATTCCGTGTGCTTCCAAATAAATAAACATGAAAAACAAACAGCTCAAACTTTGGCTTTTACGACTGGACCTCACAGACCATCCAGCAAATAGTTTGCTAATTAAGGCAAGAATGAATACGATCTCCCACTGGACCAAAGGAGCGTCTAGAGGCTTATTGAAACTG
>SJYV01027548.1:0-17424 GCA_006410875.1 Neotragus pygmaeus
GGATGAGATGGTTGGATGGCATCACTGACTCAATGGACATGGGTTTGGGTGAACTCCGGGAGTTGGTGACGGATGGGAGGACTGGCATTCTGCAGTTCATGGGATCACAAAGAGTCGGCATACGACTGAGCGACTGAACTGAACTGAACTGAATGCTGTAGGTTATGGGTACAGAAGTAGATAGAGTTGATTGGCTCTTAAAGATCACATCTGACATGTAACATGATGAAATATAAGTACATATATGTTAGAACAAAGTAATGAATATATCTTAAAAAGGGCAAATAGTGGCTAAAATGACTAATTATAAAAGTATAATATTCTGATATTGTACCAGCAAGTGAGGATTCAAACACAAGTTGATATGTTCCAAATGAGTCCTAGAGAACTNTATGTTAGAACAAAGTAATGAATATATCTTAAAAAGGGCAAATAGTGGCTAAAATGACTAATTATAAAAGTATAATATTCTGATATTGTACCAGCAAGTGAGGATTCAAACACAAGTTGATATGTTCCAAATGAGTCCTAGAGAACTTATTTTTTTAAATATAAATTTATTTATTTTAATTGGAGGCTAATTACTTTACAATATTGTATTGGTTTTGCCATACATTGACATGAATCAGCCATGGGTGTACATTTGTTCCCCATCCTGAACCCCCTCCCAACTCCTTCCCCAATCTTTCCTTCTGGGTCATCCCAGTGCACCAGCCCTGAGCACCCTGTATCATGCATTGAAACTGGACTGGTAATTTGTTTCACATAGGATAATAATGACTTAGAAGGAGGATAGGTGGATTATTTACCATCTGAGGCACCAGGGAAGCCCTGTAAAGATTTATTGTGTCCCAGGTTGGAGAGATGGTCAGAGGAACCTGGTGGGCTGCAGTCCACAGCATCACAAAGTGTCGGACACGACTTAGCAACTGAGCACAGTGATTACTGTGACGCTAATCAGTGTGATACTAATGATACGAAGCATCTTTTCATGTGCTTGAGGGCTCTTGGTGTATCTTTGTATAAATTAAAAGGAGGGAGTGGAAGCATGATGGATGTTCTAGTCCTGCAAAGTTTATACTTGGATACTTTTATACAGTGATAACCTCTGAGGGTTTATTTAGGTTGGCTAACCGTACAGTTCTTCAGTTCAGGAAGATTTCATGGTCCTAAGATGCGGTGTTTGCCGTAGAAATAGATGGTCCAGTATCCCTGGGTCCTGCCATGGCACCAGCCCCCTGACTGCTCTGGCTCTCAAGTCCCTCTTTGTCTGGCTTCTGGACATTTATCTTTCTTTAAGCTTAGATGAACATTATGTTTGCTGCTGTATTTTGTCCTATACAAAATACATAGGGTGTGTGTTTGTAGAGAATGGGGAACTCTTTTACCTTGTTGCTAAATAGGATTTCTTTGCAATGCTAACTTGTTCATTGTCAGACTTCATTCTGTTTCAGAAAGAGTTGCAGAAGTTCATGGATGTTACATTTGAAAAGATTCAAAACACAAATCAAGCTTTAAGTATGTTAAAGAGATTTGAAAGGTAAAAATTTGAAAGACTTCTAAGTTCTGTTTTCAAAATTGGGATAATATGAACATAGTTTAGCTTACATTATTACTGTTATTATTATTTCATATTCTAATGGGAAGAAAATCCTCTCTTGACAATCTGAATAACAAGTTCACAGATTTAAGTTCTTCAGAGGATTACGGGTTTATTTCCTCTCAGCTTTGAAGTGCCTATCATAATAGCAGTTAATATTTAAGTAATTTGAAGAAACTCTTACCAATAGTTTTGACTAGGTTTTAAGGATTGATACTATTAAAAACAAAACAAAACAAAACTGAAACACTTCGGGGAATTCCCTGGTGGTTCAGTGGTTAGGACTCTGCATTCTCACTGCCAAGGGCCCAGGTTCACTTTCTGGCTGGGGAACTAAGATCCCACAAGACATAAAAAAGAAAAAACAAAACAAAACAAAACAAAAAAACCTCACAGCCACTCTATTGCCATATGATTGATGGACTGATTCCATTTTGGTTTTGTTTTATAATTTTGTTTTAAGGTCTTTATTGAATTTGGACTTCCCTTATGGCTCAGACAGTAAACAATATGCCTGTAATGGGGGAGAGCGGTGTTCGCTCCCTGGGTGGGGGAGATGCTCTGGAGAAGGGAATGGCAACCCACTCCAGTATTCTTGCCTGGAGGATCCCATGGACAGAGGAGCCTGGTGGGCCACAGTCCGTGGGATCACACGACTGAACAACTAACAAACCTTAAATTTGTTTCAGTGTTGCTTCTGTTTTATGTTTTGGTTTTGGGCCACAGGCGTGTGAGATCTTAGCTCCCCAAGCAGGGATTGAACTGACATCCCCTGTGTTGGACGGGGAAGTTTTAACCATAGGACTGCCAAGGAAGTTCCATTTCGCTTTTTTATCATGCCAAGTAAATACTTCCTTCTCTTCCATCAGCAGATATATATATATGTATTTTGGCTGTTCAAGGTAGTTCTTTTATGTATTGATAGGACAAAAAATTAGTAAAAATATAAAAACGCAATTTTCAAGTTTCACTTACAGGACATATATAGGTTCCATAGAACAATATTTATGAAGAATAACTATAGAATAGACCATAAAAAATGAGTTAAAAGTTTCAAATACCATTATCATATGGACCAAGTTTTTTAACCACAGTGCAATTAAATTAGACCTCAAAAACATATGCTTAGAACTTTTAGGTCTCCTCTTTTGAATAAAAAACTCCTACAAATTTAAATATATTTAGATCTAAACAATAAAAAAAAGATACCAAGTCTCCTGCCATGCAGTTAAAAGGATAATAAATATGTCAGCATATGTTTTAAAATAAGTCTTAATAGACAGAAGTTCTCAATATCATCCCATTAATTCAAGCCTTTCACTTAAAAAAAAAAATATAACAGATTGAACATACCTAATCTTGGTATTGATGACAAATACCAGCGTATCCTTGAAAACTACGGGGCTGACATTGACATGATCTCGAAGCTGTATACAAAGCAGAAAAATGACCCACCTTTGGCTCGAGACCAGCCTCCCATTGCTGGGAAGATTCTCTGGGCCCGGCAGCTCTTCCACAGGATTCAGCAACCGATGCAGCTTTTCCAGAAGCACCCAACCGTGCTCCGGACTGCGGAAGCGAAGCCAGTGATTCGCAGTTACAACAGGGTGGCCAAGGTCCTCCTGGAGTTTGAGGTTCTCTACCACAGGGCGTGGCTTCAACAAGTGAGTCTGACTTAACGCTCTATGGTGATGCTGCCACTGTCAGATCCGTGGGGAATCCTGTACTACCTTGGGCAGTTTTACTCCTGTAAAAAGTTGACTTTGTGTCTATTTTATAAGACAGGGTTGATTGACTGCAAGTAATCAGTCAAAGAGTAGAATATGTCCATGAAGGAAAATAATCTTTAATTTTGGAAAAAAGATCATAAAGCCAGGTAACAGAAACTTATTTTTATGTAATTTATAAACTCCTAAGGAAGAAGATCTTGTTTATTGCTTTCTTTACCTGGTTGATTAGGATTTCTTTTTTTGTTTTTCCATTAAGCTCCTTTTTTCTCCAGTAAGTGTCCATAAGCACCAGTGTGCCTGTTAAGCAAAGTTTTAATTTTTATTTGGTCATACTCAGTCAGTTCAATTCAGTTCAGTTGCTCAGTCGTGTCTGACATTTTGCAACCCCATGAATCGCAGCACACCAGGCCTCCCTGTCCATCACCATCTCCCGGAGTTCACTCAGACTCACATCCATCCAGTCGGTGATGCCATCCAGCCATCTCATCATCTGTCGTCCCCTTTTCCTCCTATATACTAGGTTAATCCAATTATGTTTCATACCTTACCACCACTTGTATTTCTTGGTAGATTGGTAGGATGTATTTTGGAGGATAAAATACAGCCTAACAAGGCCTCTAAAATGGTATCTCACTTTCCTAGTTCAACTTTTGGTGTCTGGATCAATAACAGAGATGTCTCTGTAATATTTTTCATTTGCTTTTCTAGATAAATGAAAGCTGAGTTATGTAGGTTTCTTGAAACTTTTATTAGGAAAAATAACTGAGTTGGCATGAAGGTATCAGGGAGCAAAGTGACTTTTGAGAAGTCATCTCTAGTGTAGTATCCACTTACCAAATATAAGAGATTCATGACCAAAGCATTTTGTTGAACTGACTGTACGTCATCACCAAGAGTTTTAAGGCTTCCCTGCCCCGCCCCTCCCCTGCCCCAAAAGTGAAGTTAGGAAAAGAGTAAGAGACCCATCGTCCTTAGTTTGCGAAGCTCAAACCCATGAAAGGACACACAATGATCCTTATTCCTAGAAATGGCCGAGTTAGATACACTGTATATGCATTGAACTCTCTAATAATAGTAATGTTGCTCTTTCCTCACAGACTGAAGAAATTCACATAGGACTTGAGGCTTCTTTATTGGTGAAGGCTCCTGGCACAGGGGAACTGTTTGTAAACTTTGATCCTCAGATACTAACCTTATTTAGAGAAACAGAGTGCATGTCACAGATGGGTCTACAAGTTTCACCGTTTGCAGCTGCTCTTTTCCAGAAACGAGATACATACAAGAAGAACTTCAGTAACATGAAGGTATGGAACTTTAATTTTTTTCCCATCTTGGTTCATTAAAAAATGCAATTTTTTTTTTTTTTTTTTTACAAAACGCATTTAATGCAACCCCAATGTGCATTAAAAAAAAAAAAAAATCTAGTGGTATGCCACTGTTGAGGAACAGAAAGTACCCGGGATGACTGTAGTGGAGTGACTGAGGCCAGAAAGTAGAGTTGGCAAAGGCCAGGTCCTTATAGAGCTTGGAAACGAAGGGTACATGTTTGGGGGCACCAGGAAGTCATTAGAGGAATCTGAGCCGGAGAAAAAGGCATGGTGTCGTTTACTATAAAAACATTCTTGCTGCTAGGTGATTTTTAAGGGGCAGGAGGGTCACTGTAGGGGCTTCCTAGGTGGCTCAGTGGTAAAGAATTTGCCTGCCAAGGCAGAAGACTTCCTTGGGTTGGGAAGATCCCCTGGAGAAGGGAATGGCAACTCACCCCAGTATTGTTGCCTAGGAAATCCCATGGACAGAGGAGCCTGGCAGGCTATTGTCCTGGGGATCGAAGAAGAGTCAGACACAACTTAGTGACTAAACAATAACAAAGGGTAAATGTGAAGCCAGTTTGCAGGTTGTTTTACCAATTTAGGATGGAGAAGATGGTGGCTGAACTAAGATGCAGTTGCATATTAGATCAGTGGATTAGAGAATGATGTCAACAGGCAGGTTATGAAAGAACTCAAGGGTGATACCTTTGTTTTTAGTGTGAGCAGCTCGATGGGTTTACTCCAAGTAGGGCTCACATATACTATTGTTTTCGTTCAGTCGCTGAGCTGTGTCCGACTCCTTTACTGTGTTGCTTGTGTTCTTCCCACATGTTCAATAACCTGTGTGGCTCCAAATGGAAATTCCACTCATGGAGTTGGTAAAGACTGGAACTAGTTTGTTTTGGGGGGCTGAAGGGAATCAATAACTCCCATCTCAAGTATAAGATGATTTTTTAGAGATTGAAGTAGATATGTTGTCCATGCAGATTATGTATGTCTGAAGTAGAGATGTCAAAGTAGAAGACATATTTTTGAGGGTTGTCAGAGTATATATGTGAAGTGAAGTCACACGTGAAGTGAAGGCGCTCAGTCGTGTCCAATTCTTTGCGACCCCATGGACTGTAGCCTACCAGGTTCCTCCGTCCATGGGATTTTCCAGGCAAGAGGATCACTGGACTGGGTTGCTATTTCTTTCTCCAGGAGATCTTTCCGACCCAGGGATTGAACCCAGGTCTTCCACATTGGAGGCAGACGGCTTTACCCTCTGAGCCACCAGGGAAGTTCAGAGTATATATGTGTGTTCTTAGGCATGTCTGACTCTGCAACCCATTGACTGTAGCATCCTAGGCTTCCCCATCCATGGAATTTCCAGGCAGGAATACTGGAGTGGGCTGCCAATTCCTACTCTAGGGAATCTTCCTGACTCAGAGATCAAACTCATGTCTCTGGTGTCTCCTACATTGGCAGGCAGATTCTTTACCACTGTGCCATCTAGTAAGCCCTATCAGAATAGAGTTGTTATTTAAAGTCATTGTCCTGCATGAGATTTCCAAGGAGGAGAATATAAAGCAGAGTAAAGGGTCTTCATTAAGCTCTGAGTAGTTCCAATATTTACAGGTCTGCTAGAAGAGGACAAATATGCTAGTGAAATTAAGGATTGGCCTTTGAGGCAGGTGGAAGCTAAGTGTCAAGAAAGCCAAGGGTATGGGATGGGGAGGGAGGTGGGAGGGGGTGTTCAGGGTGGGGGACACATGTACACCCATGGCTGATTCATGTCAATGTATGGCAAAAACCACTACACTATTGTAAAGTAATTAGCCTCCAGTTAAAATAAATAAAATAATTAAAAAAAAAAAAAGAAAGCTGGGGGTAAGAAAAACTTCATGATGGAGGGACTGGTCACCAGTGACAAATACTGCCCACAAGATGCTCAAATGAAGTCAGTTGTGCTGCCATTGTATTTGATAACATGGAAACTATTGTTACAGCTTCATAGTGGCTAGTATCACAGGACAAGTCCAATAGGCCACATATTTGCATAATGCTTTACATTTAAATCATTTTCATATTCATTATTCCATTCGATATTTTCCACAGCCATGTTAGGTAATTGGTACAGAGTACCATTATATTATTTTAGAGGTGATGATACTGTGCCTTAGAGAACTTAAATGACTTAGCCAAGGTCTCATAGCCAGCAAGTGGCCGAAGTAGGACCAGAACCCAAGCTTGTACTCTAGTGTTTTCCCACTCTTTCATGTTATGTTAAAAAGTTAATATTAGCAACACACAGACATTCCTCAGATGTAAGCTCATCAAATACTGGTCAACATGTTGGAATTCCCTTTTATATTTTTCTTGGGTGTTAGAGAATAGCTAAGTCAATCTTCATATTTGTAAAGAAATAGTTATTTTTTGCTATATATAAAATAAGCAACAATGCCCTACTGTATAGCACAGGAAGTATACTTAATATCTTTTTTTTTCAATATCTTATAATAACCTATAATGGGAAAGAACCTGAAAAAAGAATATATATATATATGGGGTTTTCTGGTGGCTCAGATGGTAAAGAATCTGCCTGCAATACAGGAGAACCAGGTTTGATCCCTGGGTCAGAATGATCCTCTGGAGAAGGAAATGGCAACCCACTCCAGTATTCTTGCCCGGAGAATCCCCATGGACAGAGGACCCTGGCGGGCCACGGACCATGGGGTCGCAAAAGTCAGACACGACTGAGCGACAAGCACTTTGACAGGGGTCTCATAGCATCACCTCTGCTGTCCTCTGTTGGGCTCCATAAGCCCACACAGAGCGAAGGAGAGGACACATAGAGCCTACCCTATGAATGGAGGAGGGTCAAAGAATGTTTTATTTGATTAAAAAGGTTATTTATCTTTCAAATAATGTTTTAGAACCACCACAGCTGTAAACGACAATTCCAAGTGAATGATCATCTGATGGGTAATTTTTACTGTGTCTTGAGTTTGAAAGAGTTAAAAGTTCCCACTCAACCTGAGTAGTTGGTAAAAGCAGATCAATTAGCATGTTTGGAGACCATCTCAGGTGTCGCTGAGTTATTGTGCTGAATACTTAACAGTTTGTAGGCGTCTACAGAAGCCTGAGAAGCTGAAGTAGCTGAGAGTTTGTCTACCTATTCCTTGGAAGGCAGTTCAGACTAGAAAGAGATGAATCATCATAGACTAATCGTTAGGAATACAGATTCTGAAGCCAGTCGGGATTTGAAGCACTATCTTTGGGCAAATTACTTTACCCTTCTAGGCTTTAGTTTTTCATTTTTAAAATGGATGAATAATACCTCCTGGGGTTAAAAGATTAAGGTGGGAAGTGAAAGGGCTACTGGAGGCTGATTTAAGACCTGCCTTGCAGATAGAATAAGTGATGAACTCCGAAAGAAAGGTAAGCAGTAGATAAATGGTTCAGAAAATGTGTTAAGTAGCTGCTAATAAAATCATCACATTTAGATTTTTTCATGGAAATTGAAAAGATATTATAGAAATTGTGGAAAAGCATTAAATGAAGAAAGGATAATGTTGTCCATTGGGAAATGTTGAATTTAAAATTCACAAAGACTGTTGGGCTTTTTACTTCCTTCGTGCAGTTTTCTCAGAATCATTAATATTAATTGTGACTGTCAGAGAGAAGAGGTATTGTGTACAGTGTTTTCCAAACTTACCCATCCAGGGACCATTTTTCTTACAGAATCTCTTGTGGCTAATGTTTCAGCATAAGCATTTTGGGAAACACTGATGTAATGACAAATTAACACTCACATGCATATTATAAAGACGAGCTTAACAATTATATTTAAGAAGTGCATTAAGTTTGTTTTCTTATGATTAATTATTATTAATATTAACATAACCATAAAAGGTAGGCTGGAGGTACTATTGTGTACATGCATGCTAAATCCCTTCAGTCGTGTTCAGCTCATTGCAACCCCATGGACTGCAGCACATCAGGCCCCCTATCTTTCACTCTCTCCCAGAGTCTGCACAAATTCACATCCATTGAGTCAGTGATGCTGTCCAACCATCACATCCTCTGCCGCCTTCTTCTCCTTTTCCTAGCATTGATCTTTCCCAACATCAGGGTCTTTTCCAATGAGTCCGCTCTTCACATCAGGTGGCCAAAGGATTGGTGCTTCAGCTTCAGCATCAGTCCTTCCAATGACAATTCAGGATTGATTTCCCAAAGGATTGACTCATTGGATCTCCTTGCAGTCCTAGCGACTCTCATGAGTGTTCTCTAGACCCACAATTTGAAAGCATCAATTTCTCTACTCCCAGTCTTCTTTCTGATTCAACTCTTACATCTGCATACAGGGCTGGATAGGGGGTGAAAAACTCTTACTTTTCAGTTCTTACCCTCTCCTCCTTAGGTATTCTTTATTGGATGAGGAGTTTGTATCCATGGAGAAATTTCATCTCTGTTCTACTCTGGTTTTGTTTTGGCTGCTTTTTGGAGCCCTATAGCTGGACTCTAAATAAAAGTAACTGTTTTGGATAAAAATGAGCTCTTAATAGATATTCAAAGCGAGATATTATTTTATAATTTCACCCCTGTTTCACTGTAGATGATGCTGGCTGAATATCAGAGGGTGAAGTCAAAAATGCCTCCCATCATAGAGCAACTGATGGTCCCTCATTTGGCAAAAGTGGATGAAGCTCTCCA
Organism: Neotragus pygmaeus; assembly: GCA_006410875.1. Lineage (NCBI taxonomy): Eukaryota > Metazoa > Chordata > Mammalia > Artiodactyla > Bovidae > Neotragus > Neotragus pygmaeus. The sequence continues at coordinate 9,336 of SJYV01027548.1, forward strand.
GCCTGGCCTGGCTGCACTGACCTGGACATCACTGAACATTGAGATGTACTTGAAAAACGCTTTTGCAAAGATCAGTAAGTCTGTTTAAATGATTATTATTTTTCAATTCTAAAGACTGAGTTTTTGATTTCTACTGTTTAATTTCTTATAGATATTATGATATACATAATAAAACAAGAGTGTGTTCTTAAGTTGTTCCCTAAGGAATTTGGAGAAGACTCTTGAGAGTCCCTTGGACTACAAAGAGATCCAACCAGTCCATTCTAAAGGAAATTAGTCCTGAATATTCATTGGAAGGACTGATACTGCAGCTGAAACTCCAATACTCTGGCTACNTTCCCTAAGGAATTTGGAGAAGACTCTTGAGAGTCCCTTGGACTACAAAGAGATCCAACCAGTCCATTCTAAAGGAAATTAGTCCTGAATATTCATTGGAAGGACTGATACTGAAGCTGAAACTCCAATACTCTGGCTACCTGATGTGAAGAACTGACTCATTTGAAAAGACACTGATGCTGGGAAAGATTGAAGGCAGGAGGAGAAGGGATGAGATGAGACAGAGGATGGCATCATTGACTCAATAGACATGAGTTTGAGTAAACTCTGGGAGTTGGCAATGGACAGGGAAGCCTGGTGTGCTGCAGTACCCAGGGTCACAAAGATTCAGATATGACTGAGCGACTGAACTGAACTGAAGGAATTTTACCAAATATATGAAATCATTAGTTTCCTGGAAACCATATGAGTGTGTGCTGTGCTTAGTTGCTCAGTTGTGTCCAACTCTTTGCAACCCCATGGACTATAACCCAGCAGGCTTCTCTGTCCATGGGGATTCTCCAGGCAAGAATACTGGTGTGGGTTGCTATGCCCTCCTTCAGGGGATCTTCCCAACCCAGGGATTGAACCCAGGTCTCCTGCATTGTGGACAGATTCTTTACCAGCTGAGCTACCAGGGAAGCCCCGGAAACCATATATATTTGCTATTTAGTTTTATCCCGAGATTAACTACATTTTAAAATTATGCTTATTGTTGGGCATTAGACTTTAAAGGAACTTTAGAGTCATTCAGCTCTTTATACTAACAGGTTAGTGTATTTTGAGATGCTGATTTGAAAGATGTGATTTGGACAGAGCAGACTGCTGAACAGCAGGATATATGGGAAAAGTTTAAACAAACATTTTTGTTCCTAAAGAGGGATATACTACACTTTAAAATATATTTAAGGTGGTGTATTCCATAATTACAATTTCCCAGAATGTGTACAAGTATGTTGCAAAGAAGGAGCCTAGGCTCAGAGAATTTTGGGAAATCCACGTTAAACAAAGTCAAGCAGGTTTCTCTCCTGGAGGACTTTTCAGAGCCCTGATGTGCCGGTATTTAGTGGGTCTCCAAAAGTGGGCTTCTATAAGTTGCATTTCCCAGAGTTCCTTGGCTGCCTTCTAGGAAAGCATGTTAATGCTTGATGGAAGCATTGTTCTCGAAAGACTAGAAACGGTCATTCTCCTCTTCCATGCGGTGTCCTCACCCCTTCACAGCTCAGTTCTCCATGTGTTCGATAGCCCAGAATATGTCCCATTCCCAAGAAGCCCACTTGGACTCTTCTACCACTAGACTACTTCCTCTTGTGACCTCTTGTTATTTTACACTGAGACAAAAGGCTCTGCATTTCCGTTTCTTCTAATGGTTCTGTCTTTCCCCCAGACTGACTGCAGAGGGCTTGAAAAATTAGGCTCTTTCTTATGCTTTTGTGTTACTTTGAGCTGGGTTTGTGCTAGATACCTATACGCATATGTATTCATGATTGCGATAGTCTTATACAGTCAATCCCTTTCCATTTATTTACTTCCATAACCCCGTATCCACCCTTTGCCCCCATCCCCTCTTTTCTGGATCACCCTTTTCTGAGCCTCCCTTCTACATACCCGTTCTGATAGCTTCTTATGTTTTCCCTCTGGTCTCCCTCCCTCCCTTCCTCTCTCTGGCTGCTGCAGTAACACCTCGTCTATTTATAGCCCAGATTTTCAAGAGCTTGTCTTATTAGTAGGTTTCCACAGTACCTTCCAAATACCTTAGAATGCAGAAGGGTCCAGCTGTTTACTAGGTGCAATATACTCAAGAATATTTGATAGGAACTGGGTTAGGTAGAGCAGAGAAGTGAGGGGCTTATGGTTGAACCCTCCTACCCTCTTTACTTTGCTTTGTAGCTTTGGGGACTAGGTTCAAAGACAACCTGTGAAGGGATCTTTGGGTATGAATGAGGCTCATTACAGTTTGAAGGCTGAATAATATAAAATGCATGATCAGACAACCATAGCAGTATAGGAGTGGAGAAGGTCCTTTGAGATGGAGGGGTGCTCAGGGGTCAATGCCAGCTTAGGAGGAGGGGGCCACATGAATATGTGCAGATTCACAGAAAGCCTCCTGGGGGAGATGCATTCAAGCTGAATCCACAAGTTGAGTCAGAGTTAGGCAGGCTGAGAAAGCTGGGAAGTTGGTTAAAGAAAGAACAGTGTGAGAACCAAGTGTGAAATAGCTCTATGCATGCATTCTAAGTCACTTCATAGAATCTTTGTGACTCCATGGACCATAGCCCACTAGGCTTCTCTGTTCATGGGATTCTCCAGGCAAGAATACTGGAGTGGGTTGCCATGCCCTCCTCCAGTGGATCTTCCCGACCCAGGGATTGAACCTGGGTTTCATGTCTCCTGCAACAGCCCTGTGGAGCAATTTTAATCCTGAATTTACTACTGAAATATAGTAACTTTGTTTAAAAAAGAAAAACAACAACAAAATGCTTCATTTCTTTTTTATATAAATTTATTTATTTTAATTGGAGGTTAATTAATTTCTTTTACCCACTCTTATTTTTCTCCAAAGGGGACCTGGAGTTGCTGCTTGACAGGGTCAATGATTTGGTCGAGTTCCGCATTGATGCCATCCTGGAAGAAATGAGCAGCACTCCTCTTTGTCAGCTCCCTGGAGAAGAGCCACTTACCTGCGAAGAGTTTCTCCAGATGACAAAGGTTATTAGAAGATTGATGCTTTTATTTAAACTTTATTTTGTGATTCATTTTTCTATAAAGGGCATTTTGGGAAACATCAATTGCACTTTTTTTTCTCTTCCCATGACTGGTCTATGATGGATGTTCTTTAAACGAGGAGCCTTCCGACAATAATTTGAAAATGAAGAGGAATATACCCGAGGGATCAGGTAGACGTGAAGAACAAATCATTTCTTTTCAGATCAGTAAGAGAGAAATTGCCATGGAATACATTTCTCATTTTCCTACAGTTTTTGAAGTGTTAGCCACTCAGTCGTGTCCTATTCTTTGTGACCCCATGTACTGTGGTCAGCCAGGCTCCTCTGTCCATGGGATTCTCCAGGCAAGAATATAGGAGTGGGTTGCCATTTCCTTCTCCAGGGGATCTTCCCAACTCAGGGATCGAACCCAAGTCTCCCACACTGCAGGGAGATTCTTTACTAGAGCTTCTATTTCTAGTTCTAGCTTCTAGCTAGGGTTCATTAATAAAATCGTTGCTTGAAACAGCTTCTGGATAGAATTTCTTCTCTAGACATTTCTGTAAAGCAGCATTTCCCAAACTGGTGTTCTGTGGTACATGGTTCTGGATCCATTGCTGGGGAACCTGGAAAAGACTAGGTCTGTGTTCAGTTGGCCTGGGGTCAAGACTGTGCTCTCCTTTCCCCTCCAGGTTCTGTTCACATTAATGTTTTAGAATAAAGACCTTCCGATGGTCTCCTGGAAAAGGATCTAGTTAACTCTCTTTAATCCATTATTTCTCAAACATTTGCAAAGGGGACACTTTCTTCCCTGTGCCACAATTAGGATCCTGGGAACAGTGTTCCATGAAGGGCCCCTTTGAGAAAGTCACTTTAGCATCATTTACAACATTTCCAATGGACATCCTGATTATAAAAACTCATCAGTGGCAACTTTAATATGGTATGTCAGGAGTCCAGAAGACCATCCCCACTGGAAGGACTCATGGAACTCAATCTAGTAGTAATAAAGGCTAAGACTTGTTATAGTGATATAATAAAGATACACAGGCCTCTCAGATGGCTCAGTGGTAAAGTATCTTCCTGCAGTGCAGGAGACGTGGGTTCAGTCCCTGGGTTGGGAAGATCCCCTGGAGAAGGAAGTGGCAACCCACTCCAGTATTCTTGCCTGGGAAATTCCATGGACAGAGAAGCCTGGTGGGCTACAGTCCATGGGATCACAAAGAGTCAGATGCAACTGAGCAACAAAGTGCACACACAGTAAGGATGCACAGTCAGACCATAAGGGAAAAGACAGGCAGAGTTTGGAGGAATGCACACATGGGCTTCCTTGTTCTTTCTCCCTCTCATGAGGTGCCACAAAGGGCTCACTGTCTCTCCCTGCCCTCCCCACTCCCACCCCACCAACACCCACTGACCCAAAGCAAAAGAAATGCAGTCACGAGTGTGCATTATTTCTGCCCAGGAAAGCCTGTTAAGAGACTTCATGCCCAAGGTATGTACTGGGTCTCATCACAGAGGTGGGCTTCCCTTGTGGCTCAGCTGGTAAAGAATCTGCCTGCAATGCAGGAGACTTGGGTTCAGTCCCTGGGTTGGGAAGATCCCCTGGAGAAAGGAATGGCTACCCACTCCAGTATAGTGGCCTGGAGATTTCTATAGACTGTATAGTCCATGGGGTTGCAAAGAGTTGGACATGACTGAGCGACTTTCCCTTTCCCTTTTCATCACACAGGTGCTCTCTGCCTAGCATGCACCAAAATTCCAGACGCCAAGATGGAAAGCTGGTTGGCAGGATAAACCACACTGTTTGCCCAGATAGTCTGAGCACAGAGAGGCACTCTTAATAGCCTGTAGGAATCTTCCTAAAATCCAGGTACCCAGACACAAGCCAGAGATCCACCTCATTAGCAGGAGAACAATCTCAGGCCTGCCGTGTTAACATTTTTCTACATATATAGTCATCTTCAGTTTATATTAAATTTGTATATAGTCAAAATTAAATGTTCATATTTTAGAAATTTCTCCATCATCCTTCTCTTAGACTCACTGTGTGTAGACCCCAAACTGTACCTCTTCCTTCTTGATTATTTGCTGTACTCCCATTCTGAGAAATTATTGGGCTCCATGGTTTTTAATATTACCCCACCCCCCAATTGAACTCATCTCACACACTAGTAAAATAATGCTCAAAATTCTCCAAGCCAGGCTTCAGCAGTACATGAACCATGAAATTCTAGATGTTCAAGCTGTTTTTAGAAAAAGGCAGAGGAACCAGAGATCTAATAGCCAACATCCACTGGATCATCGAAAAAGCAAGATAATTAAAAAAAAATCTATTTCTGCTTTATTGACTGTGCCAAAGCCTTTGACTATGTGGATCACAATAAACTGTGGAAAATTCTGAAAGAGATGGGAATACCAGACCACCTGACCTACCTCTTGAGAAACCTATATGCAGGTCAGGAAGCAACAGTTAGAACTGGACATGGAACAACAGACTGGTTCCAAACAGAAAAAGGAGTACATCAAGGCTGTATATTGTCATCCTGCTTATTTAACTTATATGCAGAGTACATAATGAGAAACACTGGGCTGGAGGAAGCACAAGCTGGAATCAAGATTGCCGGGAGAAATATCAATAACCTCAGATATGCAGATGACACTACCCTTATGGTAGAAAGTGAAGAAGAACTAAAGAGCCTCTTGACGAAAGTGAAAGAGAAGTGTGAAAAAGTTGGCTTGAAGCTCAACATTCAGAAAACTAAGATCATGGCATCCGGTCCCATCACTTCATGGCAAACAGATGGGGAAACAGTGGACATAGTGGCTGACTTTATTTTTCTGGGCTCCAAAATCACTGTGGATAGTGATTTCAGCCATGAAATTAAAGGACATTTACTCGTTGGAAGGAAAGTTATGACCAACCTAGACAGCATATTAAAAAGCAAAGACGTTACTTTGCCAACAGAGGTCCGTCTAGTCAAGACTATGGATTTTCCATTGGTCCTGTATAGAGTGAGAGTTGGACTATAAAGAAAGCTGAGCACTGAAGAATTGATACTTTTGAACTGTGGTGTTGGAGAAGCCTCTTGAGAGTCCCTTGGACTGCAAGGAGATCCAATCAGCCCATCCTAAAGGAGATCAGTCCTGGGTGTTCATTGAAAGGACTGATGTTGAAGCTGAAACTCCAATACTTGGCCACCTGATGCAAAGAGCTGACTCATTTGAAAAGACCCTGATGCTGGGAAAGATTGAAGGCAAAAGGAGAAGGGATGAGATGAGGATGAGATGAGACAGAGGATGAGATGGTTGGATGGCATCACTGACTCAATGGACATGGGTTTGGGTGAACGCTGGGAGTTGGTGATGGACAGGGGGGCCTCGCGTGCTGTGATTCATGGAGTCACAGAGTCGGACAGGACTGAGCGAGTGAACTGATTGTCTGGTTCTTAGGATTATTTTATAAAAGTTTAACATTTAAAAACAATTAAATTTAAAAGCAAATTTTAAAAGTGAGAGGGTTAGTCACTCAGTCATGTCTGACTCTTTGCAACTCCATGGACTGTAGCCTGCTAGGTTCCTCTGTCCTTGGGGATTCTCCAGGCAAGAATACTGGAGTGGGTTGCCATTCCCTTCTCTAGGGGATCTTCATGACCCAGGGATCAAACCTGGAACTCCCACATTGCTGTGCTGGGCTTAAATGCTCAGTCATGTCTGACTCTTTACAACTCCATGGACTGTAGCCTGATAGGTTCCTCTGTCCATGGGGATTTTCCAGGCAAGATACTGGAGTGAGTTGCCATGCCCTCCTCTAAGGAATCTTCCCAACCCAGGGATTGAACCCAGGTCTCCTACATTGCAAGCAGATTCTCTACTGTCTGAGCCACCAGGGAAGTCCCAAGAATATTGGGGTGGGTAGCCTTTCCACCCTAAAATATTAAAAAAAATGGGAAAAGTAGCATTTTTACCGATTACACTGCCATTGTGATAATTTGGTATATTGCCTATTTACATTTGTGATCCTTACTGTACAGACTGCAGACTTGTAATGGTGTTTTCCTTTTTCTCCCACTTACTTTTTCTTCAGCAAATATTTCTCATGTTGCTCCATGGCCACCATTTTAAGGATGCCTTCAGAATATGCCATTGAGTTGATGTTTCCTAATTTACTTACTTTGTTATTGTTGTATAGTTAGATAATGTCTCGTTTTGCTGTTTTGCCAAGAGCTACAATGAATATATTTATATGTTTCATGCTTTTTATTCCCCGTTAGGAATATTTCCTCCTCCAAAAAAAAAATGTGTCTTCATTTAATAGCTGTTAATATTTGTAGCCAAATTGCTTNTCTCGTTTTGCTGTTTTGCCAAGAGCTACAATGAATATATTTATATGTTTCATGCTTTTTATTCCCCGTTAGGAATATTTCCTCCTCCAAAAAAAAAATGTGTCTTCATTTAATAGCTGTTAATATTTGTAGCCAAATTGCTTTTCAAACTGATGATATCAACTTAAAATGCCATCAGCAATGTAGTAGTACCAATTTCACTGTCTTCCAACAAACACTGCTTTATTATAATTACTGTAAATTATAATAAAATTTTTGTTAGACTAAGGTACATAGTAGAGCAATGCATTTATTATAATAAGATACAACAATAAATGTATTACAAGTAATTATAAATTATTAATTTTACCTTAAGTAGCAAAATCATAGAGCCTAATTTTAATTTGCATTTTGATTACCAAAGTGAATGATTACCAACATAAAAGAATGGTTTCTCTTGAATTCATTTACTTTTTATAATTCATTTCCTTCAGTAATTTTTTTATGGAGCTTCTGTGTGAAACACTGCTTGAGAATAAGACAATGAACAAAACAAGTGAAATCTCTGTCATTGCAATGCTCGCTTTCAAGTGGAGGATGTAGAAAAACAAGCAAACAAAAAAAGCCAGTGAGCTCGGGATTGGGAGCTTGTGTGCACCTGTGGTGGATTCATGTCGATGTATGGCAAACCCAATAGAGTATTGTAAAGTTAAATTTAAAAATAAATAAATAAATAAATTTAAA
>SJYV01027548.1:18661-65870 GCA_006410875.1 Neotragus pygmaeus
ATTTTTGACTGCCCCAGGTCTTCATGTGGTGCATGGACTTCTCATTGTGGTGGCTTTCCTTGTTGCCTCACATGGGCTTTAGGTGCCTGGGCTTCAGTAGAGTGGCACGTGGGCTTAGTTGCCCTGGGGCAAGTGGGATCTTCCTGGACCAGGGATCGAACCTGTGCCCCCTGCATTGGCAGGTAGATTCTTGACCGCTCAACCATCAGGAAGGTCCCTCCTATTCTTAACTAGAAGGATAAACATTGTATTCCTGAAAAAGGAGGAAAGAGAGTTGATGGTGGATGCTGGTTAGTCTTCTGGATGAGGGCATGGGGTCAGGGCTAGGTCACGGGAGGATGGTGCAAGGATTTGAGGGGACAAGGATTTGAGAACACAGTTGTTCTGGGGCCTGGTAGGGAATGTGACTGGAGTCACATAGAATGATCCCTGGGTAGCATTAGGAGCCAGACTGAGTATGGGGGCCATGAGTTCCCAGTGCCAAGCACCTGCCTTGCCATGACCTGTGTGTGCAAGTAGAGATGGTAGATTATCTGATCATTTGGGTTGGACTTCTCCTTCACAGGGCCCTGGAAGGCTGAGGGGTTGATGGAGTAAAGGCTGTTGGCAAAAGAATGATTGATGTGAGACATCATCCTTAGGAGAGGGTGTGCAGAGTCAGAGGGTTTAAGGGTGAATGTCGTGGCTGATGAGGAGGTTAATGAACCCTGAGGCTAATGGAGTGGAGGGTCCATGAGGACATTAGAGCGTCTCAAGGTGAACCATGGGGGGTTGAAGCTGGAGACCATGACCCACTCACAGTCTGTTGCTTCATGGGCTTGTTTTTTCAACTAGGTGGTAAATCACTGACTATATCATCTCCTTGTCTGTCTATTGGTCTTGATTAAAGTGCCCCAGTATATTCATTTGTATTTATTACACTCTTGAGAAATGTATAATCTAATTGGAGGGGAGGGGAATACTTAAACTTAGTTAGGGGTTGATGATGGATTGTTGGCAAAGGTGAAGAGGGAAGGGAGCCTGACTAGAGAAGATTTATATGAAACAGAAGAAGCTTCGTGGGAAGAGAGGCTCTTCATGGCTTTTGGACTTATTTCCTCCACTGCTGGAGAAGTTAGAGGAATTGTGGTCCATCTATTCACCGGTTGGTTCTCTCATCTTTAATACAGTCCTTTACAGGATGCCAAGCCAGGCATCCTGTGAAAGGTATGGCCAAACATTGTTGGAGGCCAAAATCTCATCTGGAGGCTGGACATGTCGCGTTGCTACCATTACTGATGTGCTGTCAATAGCTAGATAAACAAGTATGACATGATGCTATTTTTTTGATAGGACCTTTGTGTAAATGGTGCTCAGATACTACACTTTAAAAGCTCTTTAGTGGAGGAAGCAGTCAATGAGCTAATAAATATGTTGCTGGATGTGGAAGTTCCATCTAAGGAAGAAAGAGAGAAAGTATTCAATGTGAACAGTGATGATTGGAAAAAAGAAAGTTCAGGTAAGAGAGGGCGGGTAATGGAAGGGTCTTGCTTTTCTAGGACATACCTGAAAACCAAAATTTAATTTTCTACTTCGCAGTGAATTTCACACTCTAATAAGACCCTCCCAGTTTTATAAGGGCATTAATAAATCTGAAATTAGGATTTGGGGCACACTTGAATGATGGCGTGTCATTAATTTCCATTACTTTTTGTTCAGCTCTACAGATGTGTACTTCACACTGGTCCTTGTTAGCTCTCTTTGCATTTAGGTGTAAGTGTGTGTTTTTTCATTTATCAGTAAAGTAGGATGGGTTACGGGTGGGAATTCCCGCTGGAGTATGTCTACACCAGAGCAAGTGGTTTGTGGAACAGATGAAGACAGCGAGAGGCAGAGAAAGGACTCTGTTCCCCGAGGGCTTGTGGTTGTGGGGAAAGAGAGACCCCAGAGAGCCAGCACCTAGGACCCCAGGCCCTGTCTTGTTTTTGCGTAGTTCCTACCCTCCTCCTATTTCCACACGTCAAGGATGAGAGGTTCCATCAGTCCACCTTGTTCCCCCAATGTCCTCTTCCTATCCTTTGATGGCCTCATTTCGTAAGTATGACATCTGAGTGTTATTAAACTTGCACGTATGTGCGGGCTCAGTCCTACCCGACTCTTTGCGACCTCATGGACTGTAGCCCGCCAGGCTCCTCTGTCCGTAGGATTCTCCAGGCAGGAATACTGGAGTGGGTTATTGTTTCCTCCTCCAGGGGATCTTCCTGACCCAGGGATCAATCGATTTTGTGTTTTGTGTTTCTTGCGTTGGCAGGCGGGTGCAGGCCACTGCACCAATTTATCTTAATTTTCTCCCTTAACTGCAATAGGTGCCCCCCTGCCCCCATCTCTTTCAATTTCTCTCATTTTGTAACAGCAAAAAGAGAAGAAGAAAATTCTGATGCCTCGACTTCTTCCCTTAATGCCGGGGCAGGCCTCTTGCCTTTGATGACAATCTCAAGAAAGAAGAAAGAGATCGAGGTGTTAGAGGAAGGAGCCCGAGAGTTGCTCTCTCACTTCAATCACCAAAACACGGATGCTCTTCTGAAAGTTACAAGGAACACACTAGAGGCCATCCGCAGGCGCATTCAATTCTGCAACATGACGAGCTTCTGGGGTAAAGATCCCACAGGGTTTGCCTCTTGGCTTGCCAAGCCTGGTCTCTGGTTGTGTGTGCATTGTGTGTGTTCCTGTTAAGTTTAAATAATCAAAACCCTCACCATTTCTTCAGTGCCTCCTTGTACATTTATATTATATGAACTTGGATTATCTCAGCAGTTCGATGAAGTAGACACTATCATTTCTCTCATTTAAGATTGATAAGACTGGAGTCCAGGAAAGTTAAGTAATTGACTTAAGGCCACTTAGCTTTTGTGAATAAAATAATAATCAACATCACATTTAATCTTTTTGTAATAAGATGAAAACATGTGAAATGAATTGTTTTAACTAGTAAAAGAAGAAATACTTTAAAAAGAAGCTATATAGGAACATACTTTCATTGTTAAATTGTTAGATTATTAGCCAGTCTTATAAAGAAAGATTTTATTAATGTCATAACCTCCAAATTGTAAAATTATTATTATTATTTTTTGCTATTTTCGTGTTAATTTAGTACTTTCCAGCTCGTTTCTTCATTCTTAAAACAATCATCTCTCTTCAGCACCATTCAGAAATTGGTTTCCCAGATGGGCCACAAAAATCATTGAAATCTAGAGACATTCTGAAACTAAACTTTAAATTGAAAACATATAAAAACAAAGTAACAATAATTAATTAAAACAAAAAATAATAGGATAACAAACCTTTCTATTTATTTTGAACATGGGCATCTAAGAGAAAGCAGTTAGTTAACTCAAATAGTTAATTAAAAGTGAGTGAAAAGAAGTGGAAACATTGAAAGAACTTTTGACTGGCAACTTGGTTTATTATGTTTTATTTCACCTCAAAATGGAGGATAGTCCTTTTCTTTGACATGGGGCTAACATTTGAACTTATCAACTGTTGGTATGTTGGATATTGTCTCCTATCTTCCCCAACTTTATATATTACAGGTATTTCCAATTGTATAGAGTTGCACACATACATACCCATGTTTAAATACCCATAACTATACCTATATCCAACTTTAAAAGTCTCTTGGATATAAATGGTGAATTGCACTTTATTTTGTCCCTGGTCTTTAACTGCTCCCAGTGTGATATACTCTGATATATATCAGAGTGATGATAGTGATGGTAGAAAGACATATACTTTATCTGAAATTCCAAACTGGCATTTGTTCTGATAGTCTTGTGTTTTATCCCTTACTTACTTATTCTATATTTAGTTTGCTGGCATCCTGTTATTCAGACAGTCTCATCTTCAATATTTTGGGTAAGAGTTCCTATAATTATATAATCTGCCGACTCCATGCAGCCGATTTTCTTTGTGGAGCACGTACCCATAGATTGTAATCAGCAGAAGATGGCTTGGGTTCTGCTGAGCTGCTGTGTTCCACTCAGCGAAACTAGATCCTCTATTAGTTTTTATTCATTCACTCATACGTTCAGCAAATTCGTTCACTCATACGTTCAGCAAATTCGTTCACTCATACGTTCAGCAAATTCATTCACTCATATGTTCAGCAAATTCGTTCACTCATACGTTCAGCAAATCCGTATTGTCTGATGATATACCTATTGTGTATAGGTGCTTTCATTATCTAGGTGCTTTCATTTTTCTGGTTAAAAATGACATTTTATCTTTTTCATTAAAAAAAGAATCTTTTTAAATGAAAAGGATGAACGCTTCCCTGTTCTGTGTTAACTCAGACAGTAACAGTGCCTCTAAAGTGAAGCAGAACGGGCTGCCCATTTTCCGGGCAAGCGTTACTCTGGCCATCCCCAACATCAGCATGGCCCCAGCCCTCGAGGACATACAGCAGACGCTGAACAAAGCCGTGGAGTTCATCGTCGCTGTCAGCAAGGGGGTGAGACAGTGGAGCGGTGAGCCGGCGTCCAAGGTGGGTTTGGCGTGAGGAAACCGTTACACGTGGAAGCTGCTTCTTTTGCGGGTGTTAGAGCACAGGGCTGTCCTTTTCCATTGCAGACAAAGACGCAGGAAAGAAAACTGACTGCCCTGCAGCCTGAGGAAGGCGGTGATTCTGATACTGAAATGGGAGAAGACGAACCTCAAGGTAAATGCTCTTTTAGTTCTTTCTGACTAGTCATTCTAAATCAAAACCTGTTGAGCTAAAAGGTATTTCCCTCCCCCTGCCCCTTGCAATTCTCAGATCATACTGTAATATCAATCTATGAGTCAATTTCATGTTTGTAAAATGCAGATTCATGTATTTTATATCACCATGATAGTGTAGTTTATTATTATTATTTTTTAAAGATTTACTTATTTATTTATGGCTGTCCTGGGTCTTGGAGAAGGCAATGGCACCCCATTCCAGTACTCTTGCCTGGAAAATCCCATGGACGGAGAAGCCTAGTGGGCTGTAGTCCATGGGGTCGCTAAGAGTTGGACACGACAGAGCAACTTTCCTTTCACTCTTCACTTTCATGCCTTGGAGAAGGAAATGGCAGCCCACTCCAGAGTTCTTGCCTCAAGAATCCCAGGGACGGGGGAGCCTGGTGGGCTGCCATCTATGGGGTTGCACAGAGTTGGACACGACTGGAGTGACTTAGCAGCAGCAGTACTGGGGCTTTGTTGCTGTGCCTGGGTTTGCTCTGGTTGAGTGAGCGGGGGCTACTCTCACGGCAGTGGCCTCTCTTGTTGGGGAGCATGGGCTCTAGCCTGCAGGCTTAATCGTTGTGGCATGTGGCTCAGGCGTTGCAGCTCTCGGGCTCTAGGGCACAGACGTAGTAGTTGTGGTGCATGGGCTTAGCTGTCCCATGCCATGTGGGCTCTTCCTGGACCAGGGATCGAACCTGTGTCCCCTGCATTGGCAGGCACATTCTTTACCACTGTGCCACCAGGGAAGCCCCTAAATAGTGTGTTTTAAATGTATATATCAAAGACATACTGGGGGACAAGAAGGATTTTAGTCTCACAGTTTAAAGAAAAGCTTGTCATAATCACAATGGATTTTTCCTGATTTAAGAGATCTTTTGTATTTTGACACACTGTGTGTCCTGCTTCGCTTACATAATGTGATTTTTGCTGTATGTCTCATGATTTTCATTTATGCCATTGTTGTTGTTCAGTTGCTAAATTGTGTCCGACTCACTCTTTGTGACCCCACGGACTGCAGCAGCCAGGCTTCCTTGTCCTTCACTATTTCCCAGAGTTTGCTCTAACTCATGTCCATTGAGTCAGTGAAGCCATCCAACCGTCTCATCCTCTGTTGTCTGCTTCTCCTCCTGCCCTCAATCTTTCCCAACATCAGGATCTTTTCCAGTGAGTTGGGTCTTCACATCAGGTGGCCAAAGTATTGCAGCTTCAGCTTCAGCATCAGTCCTTCCAATGAATATTCAGGGTTGTTTTCCTTTAGGACCGACTGGTTTGATCTTGCAGTCCCACCAGAGTCTTCTCCAGCACTACAATTCGAAAGCATCAATGCTTTGATGCTCAGCGTTCTTTATAGTCCCACTCTCACATCCGAACATAACTATTGGAAAAGCCATAGCTTTGACTATATGAACCTTTGTCAGCAAAGTGATGTCTCTGATTTTTAACGTGCTGTCTAGGTTTGTCATACCTTTTCTTCCAAGGAGCAAGCATCTTTTAATTTCATGGCTGCAGTCACTGTCTGCAGTGATTTTGGAGCCCAAGAAAATAAAATCTGCCACTATTTCCACGTTTCCCTCTTCTATTTGCCATGAAGTAATGGGACTGTATGCCATGATCTTAGTTTTTTGGATGATGAGGTTTTTTTGTTTTTTTTCAAAACCAAACCCCCAAAATCATGCATATGTATCTTTCTTTATAGAACAGACTCATTTCTAAATGTGCTGCATGTGAAAAGGCTTTTTTTTTAAAAAAATAATTTATTTTTTTAATTTTACTTTACAATACTCTATTGGCTTTGCCATACATCGACATGAATGTTGAGTTTTAAGTCAGCTTTTCCACTCTCCCCTTTCACCCTCATCAAGAGGCTCTTTAGTTCCTCTTTGCTTTCTGCCATTAGGATGGTGTCATCCCCATATCTGAGGTAATATTCGGGAGTATATGACATCCAGGTTGCTAATGATAGATGGTAAATGCAGCCTTTATTTATTCAAGCTTCTTTTAAAGCAGCTGAGCAAACAGCAGAGCTTGTGTAATTTTCAGTTCGTGCTCGTATCCCTTGAGATGATAAACTAATGGCCAGGAAGGCATTGAAACAATCTCTCTTTAAAACAATCTGTTACCAAAGAGGATAAAGGCAGAGTGCGCAGGCTCAGTAGCTGCAGGGCATGGGCTTAGTTGCTCTGAGGCGTGTGGGATCTTACTTCCCCAACCAGAGATTGAACCTGCATCCCTTGCACTGCAAGGTGGGTTCTTAACCACTGGACCACAGAGAAGTCCCCTCCATTGCTTTTATAAAGAAGATTTTCAGAAGTCCTTACTTCACTGTTACAGTGTTAGTCACTCAGTCGTGTCTGTCTGACTCTTTGTGACCCCCATGAACTATAGCCCGCTAAGCTCCTCTGCCCATGAGATTTCCCAGGCAAGAATCCTGGAGTGGGCAGCCATGTCCTTCTTCAGGGGATCTTCCTGACCCAGGGATCGAACCTGGGTCTCCTGCATCAGCAGGCAGATTCTTTACTGTCTGAGCCACCAGGGAACCCTCTTACTATTATAGAAACTCACTCATCTTTTTTAAAGCACGTTTCTATACTATTGATATAAATATTTCTCTTTTCTTCTCCTTTAGATACCCTTGAGATAGCATCTGTGAACTTACCCATTCCCGTGCAAACCAGGAACTATTATAAGAATGTTTCTGACAACAAAGAGATTGTAAAATTAGTCTCTGTGCTTAGCACAATCATCAACTCCACCAAAAAGGTATGCCAAGAGAATTTGCAGCCAGGCTATTTAGCTTTACAGCACAGACCTGTGTGAAGCCCAGCATTAAAGCTTGTCCTTCATGTAGCCTGGGTCCCACCCTCTGTGACTTCAGTGAGCAACTTATGGAATCTTGTATGTGCTCAGCAAATGTTTAACTCAAGATTTTTCATTCCAAATTGCAAGGTGAAACAGAACTATCTTTTCTGTTTTTTAATATTGTCTCCTGTTTAATGCCTTAAACTACTTATGTACTTATATACCACTAGTACAAATACGGAGAAGGCAATGGCATCCCACTCCAGTACTCTTGCCTGGAAACTCCCTTGGATGGAAGAGCCTGGTAGGCTGCAGTCCATGGGGTCGCTGAGTCAGACATGACTGAGCGACTTCACTTTCACTTTTCACTTTCATGCATTGGAGAAGGAAATGGCAACCCACTCCAGTGTTCTTGCCTGGAGAATCCCAGGGATGGCAGAGTCCAATGGGCTGCCGTCTGTGGGGTATCACAGAGTCGGACACGACTGAAGTGACTTAGCAGCAGCAGCAGCAGCAGCAGCAGTACAAATAAGTCTGTTAAAAAATTTGATACTTCTCGAAGCCCGAGTCAGACTTCACTTTCAGAGTCAGTGATGCTGGAACTGGCTTGTATCATTTGAAATAGAGTAAGATTTACATTCTAATTTTGTATTTGTGTATATCAGATGAGCATTTATGTATATTATAATGTGGAAATAAAATAATACTGAGAATATTGAAAATATTATCAACACAAACTTTCCCTGGACACGGATATAAACTCAGGTTAATTTTTTTCTTCCAACCTCTTCTTGTCTCAACTTTCCCTTTTTTGTTCAGGCAAATCTGTTTTCGTGGTCAAAAAGACTCAAAATTCTAAAGTCAATTTCTCCTTAAAAGAAAGTAAGTATTCACATTGCCACCAAGACCTGCTGACTCTTTAAAAATGTTTCTCAGTGTTGAGGAAACAGCTGCCACTCAGTAAATATGTCTTTTCTATTACTGAGTTTTGATAGATTGAATTTCTTTTGTTTGAAAGTGTTTTGAAAAGCTGCCTTTGCTGTAACCATGTGAGGAAATATTAAGTTTAATTTTAATGTATTCCTGAGGGAACTGGAAGCTTTTGCATTTCTGCACTTTCTATTTTCCTTTCTTAATATTGTGAAGGTCCTGTATTTAAGTTTGCCCTAGGGACTGCAGTCACATAATTCAATTTAACAAATATTTGTCTAGTGCTTAGTTTATCAAGCTCTATACTAAATCTAAAAGTAAGTAGAGTATTTTACGATGATAATAAGCATTGAAGGATCCTTTCAAATCCTCAGTAATTGTAGAAAACACAATAAAATAGACAATAATAAAGTTCATTACTTTCTCTGAATGTAAGCAGCCGCTATTATGAAAATCAAAGAGTAAGGCCTAGTAGTTGAAATTAATATCCTGCTGGCACCAAAATATTTATGTTTGTGTCATTTTTTTTACATTCGCCTTTCCATTATGTGAAGGAAATGTATGGATGTTAGTCTTTCTAAAAATAATAGAAAAAGTTGGCACTTAGAATAACTTGAAGGGCTTTATGCAGATTGATAGGATGGCCAAATTGTTTGTGGAAGTACATATGCACCCTTGGTCACAGTGTTAAATGTGGCCCTCCATAGCCATCGACCCTTCTGAATTTTGTATGATTGACCTTTCCTCAACCACAGAAAATCCTCTGATCCCAGACCCTTTCCTCTTACAGGCGCTAACTGAATCAGAATGTAAACTTGACCTATGTTCAGCTCATCCAAAGGTTGGCCATCAACTTATAACACTGCCTGGCTTGAAAAGATGAGCTGGACCAAATAATCAAAATAACTGTGGCAATTAAAATAACTTAAATAGATCAACCCTAAAAATGTAGTTCATGTAATTTTCCTTTAGATTCTAGGTTACCTCTGCTTTCAAAAGTCCCAATTTAATCAAGTTAGATACTTTCAGATAAAATAAATGAGAGTCTAAAATTTATTTTAGGTAGGGTATGTTCTTAATAATATAAACTCTTGGATGTTGAAAGAGCAGAATTCTGGAATTTCTACCCATATTCAGGGGTCCTTGATGATTTGTAATTCATTCTCCAAACCATCATCCATTTGTGAGAATGTCCACATGCTGTTGCAGTGCATTCTGGGTGTATATGTCAGCATCTCTGCTCATACCAGGGGATTGGTTGTGGCTAGGACACACAGCAGCAGGCTTACCTTTCTGCATTTTAATGAGTGGGAAGTCTCACCACTCATTAAGCCTGAGGTTCTGAGTGACACATTAGCTTCATGTTGGGCATGGCGGTAAGGATATCCTTGGTTTGGTACAACTTGGTGAAATTTACTTAATTGGACCATTTAGAATGAAGTTGGAAATGCTATTTTCTTTCAAATAATGGCATTTTCACTCTCAGCTTAAAATTTTTTTTTCTCATTCAGATGTAACTCTGAAATTATAATATTAGCCAGTAGAAAAAGTTGATTGCCAAGAGCTGTAAACATTAGAATGAGACAAATCTTGATTGTCTGGAGATAAGATAATTATCTACCAAGTAAATCCAAAAGTGCTAATCTGAAAAGAAAATATGGCTTAATAAAGAGTTAAGTTAGTAGTAAGTCAAAAGATAGGCATTTCTGCTGAAATACAGTAAATATGCTCCTAAAAAAGCTTGATTTGGAATGTTGCACATTTAATAAAATAGAGATTATGAGAAAAATGAGGTTGGGATGGATATACAAAACATAGGAAATTCTGTAACCAGCGTAGTTAACAAAAACGGTAACAATCATAATGAGATATTAACCCATTTAATAACACTATAATGAGTATGAAACTTTACTATCAAAGATAAAAGAAACTTGGGAGAAGGTGATGTAAAAAACAGTTAAAAATGCTGAGTTATGGAAGCAAGGATAAAATATGCAAAAATCAGGTCTAATTGTGCCAAGAACATTCTCAGAATAAAGTGGAGACCAAATTAACCCCAAAGAAAGAAAGGGCCAAAAGCATTGTGCCCCTCTGTGGGTTGCTGCTTTAGTGAGTACAAAGCAAAGTACTGGGAAAAGTAACTCTTGATAATGTGAGCTTCCTGTTATATTGACATCATTTCCTATTTGCCAATTGCGAGAGAGCCAGTTCATCTCACAGAAGCACACTTTGTAGCCAACAGGACCATTCATTAAAAAACCATTTGAAAAACAGTTTATATGCCATTCATATAGTTATAAGAATAGTGGGAAAAGGTCATTTTTATGATAACAACATCGTTGGAAAATACCTAGGAGCATACATGATGAGAAGTTTGTAGGGTCTTTATGAAGATTTCTCTAAAACTTAACAAGGAATTTAGAAAGGAAAGATGAGAAGATATAGAAACACGCAAATATTTAACACTGTATGGATGTCAATCCTTATCCAATATATTTATGCATTTTGTGTGATTCTATACAGTCTTTCAATGGAGTTGGATGCTGGATGTATCTGTTTGTGTCTGTATATCTAATCTTCATACTCTGAACTTAGAGAAAAAGTCAATCAGTTTCCTTTGAGATTTCCAGTGGATTTCACCCATGAGAGTCTTGGAAGAGCTCTGAGCAGTGGAAGAAAGTGACCTCAGAGTATTTTTTACCCCTGTAGCATCACCCTCTCCTTGGTGTGGTTTTGAGCTGTGGTTTTTGACCTGAGGTCCAGCTCCAATCAGCTGGGCCCTGTCCACAAGAGATTTCATGGACTCAACTCACTACCCCACCCTCCCAGAAACTGTTCCCCTCCTTTTTGGCTAGGATGGAAGTTCTATTGTTACCGGTCCTGGGTTACTATGTTCATTGTTGTATCCGGCTCCAGTTCTATGGCATCTTCAACTGGTCACATGGTTCACTAATTAAGCATGTTAATGAATTGATGGAAACCCCTAGCAATTGGCAAATATCCACTTATATTGTGATGTTGTTTTTTATTCTTCCTTTTCCACACAAATCTGTCATTTATATTCTAGGAAGTCACTACATCTATGGACTGCTTCAAACGCTATGATCACATTTGGCAAAAGGAGAAAGAAGAAACTATTATGACGTTTATTATAAAAAACCCCTCACTTTCTGAATTTGAATCCCAGATTCTCTACTTCCAAAAACTAGAGCAAGAAATTAATGCTGAGCCTGAGTATATCTGTGTGGGTGCCATTGCCCTGTATACAGGTTGGTTCATTTTTTTTCAGTCAGTCATGAAATTTCAACAGTATTGTTCTATCTCTTTACCTAGATTAGCATTCCAGAGAGTTCTAGTTTTCTTTCTTTCTTTCTTTTTTTTTTTTAAAGAGTTCTAGCTTTCTTAAAGATTGACTTTCCTTTTATGGGCCTCAAGCTTCAAGACCAATTTGTAGATTTGTTTTTAATTCTCTTCTGCATAATTATTTATTCTGGACTGTTTTGGGACACTTTGATGCTAAACCTTGAAAATAAAGGCTAATTAAGAGAAGGGAGTCGTCTCTCATATTTGGAATTAAAATGTACTGTTTTTAATAAATAATAATAGCAAACATTTGAGGCTTATCTCCAGCAGTTTTCTTAGGTATTTTTTTGGGACATTTTGAAATGTGTTTTCAATTATTGCAAAACAGGCTTTATACAATCAATGAATATATGATAATTTGTTGTTGTTTAGTTGCTAAGTCATGTTTAACTCTTTTTTAACCCCATGAATTGTGGCCCTCCAGGCTCCTCAGTCCATGGGATTTCTCAGGCAAGACCCGAGTGGGTTGCCATTTCCTTCTCCAGAGGATCATCCCGACTAAGGGATTGAACCTGCATTTACTGCATTAGCAGGTGGATTCTTTACGACTGAACAGCCAGGGAAGCCCGTACAATAATAAGGAAAGACTAATTTTTTTTTCAGGTTTGTTTTTTCATGTGTTAAAGGGCTGTTGGCTGCAAAATATTTACTATTGGTGAACAGTTGCATTGGGTCTCCTCATACTTGTTCAAGGTATTCAAACTGAATGTGGACATTTGGGTTTTACAGCCGATCTGAAGTTCACCCTGACTGCTGAGACGAAGGCCTGGATGGTTGTCATCGGCCGTCACTGTAACCAAAAATACAGAAGTGAAATGGAAAACATTTTTACACTTGTTGAAGAATTCAATAAGAAGCTGAATCGCCCCATTAAAGACCTAGATGATATTCGAATTGCCATGGCGGCACTGAAGGAAATTAGGGAGCAGCAAATCCCCATTGACTTTCAAGTGGGACCCGTTGAGGTAACTGATAATCACTTGTTTATGTGTCAGTAGGAATATCTCCAGATGTTGATCACTATTAGAGGAAGTGTTGACCGGGTCTGGACTGGAGTTACAAATGGATGCTAAACCTATGAATGATGATTCCAGTAATGATGATATCTGACATTATAGGTGCCTCATATGGGTTAGATCTCATCCTTTCCTTGGCATCTGAGGTGCCTAAGAGCAGAGCCTGAGATGAGGGTTTCTGCATGAGTGATTTATTGGCAAGTGCTCAGGAGAGAATCAGAGTGAAAGAAACAGGGAAGGACCAGGTTGGGTGTGGGAGGAAGCCATGCCTGGGTGTGATCTTAGCTGTAGACTATCAGCCTGACCCCAGAGGCGGTTCTGGAGCATGAAGTGTTCCACTCAGTTGACCCCATTCTTGAGGCAAGGGGGACTGTCTTTACTTCTCCAAACAGTTGATCATTGACCATAAGCTCCCCATGAGGAGGCTCCTATCAGCTGAGGACAATTTTCAAGGGAAGAAGGCAGCTCAGTTCCTACAGCCAACATGCCCAACAGCCGGGATGCAAATGTCAGCTGGCAAGCAGGACCTGGATGGGGCACTGATGTGTCCATTCATGAGTTTACTCCGTATTAACTTGTTTCATCCTGGCTACAACCCCCTACATACCCACATGGAAACTAGGGTCAAAGAAGTCATGCACTTTTATTAATGTTGTGCATTACTCTTGTTTTTATCATATCTTTTCTAGATGAAAGTTCTTTATGAGGAATGGGTTGCTATAGAGACTACTATAATTGTAGCATTAAAACAATTTCAGATATAAAATGTTGTCTTTTCATCATGTGTATTAGTTGCTCAGTCATGTCCAAGTCTTTGTGACTCCATGGACTGTAGCCCACCAGGCTGTTCGGTCCATGGAATTCTCCAGGCAGGAATACTAGAGTGAGTTGCCATACCCTCCTTCAGGGGGTCTTCTCAACCCAGGGATGGAGCCCAGGTCTCCTGCATTGCAGGTGGACTCTTTAGCATCTGAGCCACAAGGGAAGCTTCCTTTCATCATATTGTGACTTAAATGTCCGGACTTAAACTCTGATGGTCAGGATCATAGCCTTTTATCATATTTTCTGCACTTCAAATTTTGGAAGATTTCAATTTATGGTGAAAATGGTAGAGATGACTTCAGGTTTGTGCCTCTGTAGTGCTGGGTCAGGAAAATCACATTTCCATTGTGTTTTTCTTGGGAACTGAAACATCAAGGCAAAGAACCCCTATGTGGTATAGGACCAGGGGAATTTGGAGAAGGGATCCAGCAATTGTCAACTCTTACTCCTGAGCTGAGAGTTAAGACAAGCCGTTGTCAAATAGTCAAGATCAAGATGCAATCTTTAGGACTGATAGAAGTTATTTGGAAGATCTGGTTTGGTGTTTGGCTGCTATATTCCCACTGTATCTCACCTCCCCCATCTTCCCATCCTATCAGTTCAGTTCAGTCACTCAGTCGTGTCTGACTCTTTGCAACTCTATGAACCACAGCATGCCAGGCTTCCCTGTCCATCATCAACTCCCGGAGTTTACCCAAACTCATGCCCATTGAGTTGGTGACACCATCCATTCATCTCATTCTCTGTTGTCCCCTTCTCCTTTCACCTTCAATCTTTCTTGGCATCAGGGGCTTTTAAAAAGAGTCAGCTCTTTGCATCAGGTGGCCCAAGTATTGGAGTTTCAGCTTCAACATCAGTCCTTCCAATGAACACCCAGGACTGGTCTCCTTTAGGATGGGCTGGTTGGATCTCCTTGTAGTCCAAGGGACTCTCAAGAGTCTTACCCAACACCACTGTGCAAAAGCATCAGTTCTGTGCTCAGCTTTCTTTATAGTCCAACTCTCACATCCATACATGACTACTAGAAAAACCATAGCCTTGACTAGACAGACCATTGTTGACAAAGTAATGTCTCTGCTTTTTAATATGCTGTCTAATATGCTTTCCTTCCAAGGAGTAAGCATCTTTTAATTTCATGGCTGCAATCACCATCTGCAGTGATTTTGGGGCCCAACAAAATAAAGTCAGACATTGTTTCTACTGTTTCCCCATCTATTTCCCGTGAAGTGATGGGACCGGATGCCATGATCTTCGTTTTCTGAATGTTGATCTTTAAGCCAATGTTTTCACTCTTCTCTTTCACTTTCATCAAGAAGCTCTTTAGTTCTTCTTCACTCTCTGCCATAAGGGTGGTGTCATCTGCATATCTGATGTTATTGATATTTCTCCTGGCAATCTTGATTCTAGCTTGTGCTTCCTCCAGCCCAGGGTTTCTCATGATGTATTCTGTATATAAGTTAAATAAGTAGGGTGACAATATCCAGCCTTAACTATTTGGAACCCATCTGTTGTTCCATGTCCAGTTCTAACTGTTGCTTCCTGACCTGCATGCAGGTTTATCAAGAGGCAGGTCAGGTGGTCTGGTATTCCCATCTCTTGAAGAATTTTCCATAGTTTATTGGGATCCACACAGTCAAAGGCTTTGGCATAGTCAATAAACCAGAAATAGATGTTTTTCTGGAACTCTCTTGCTTTTTCCATGATCCAGCAGATGTTGGCAATTTGATCTCTAGTTCCTCTGCCTTTTCTAAAACCAGCTTGAACATCTGGAAGTTCACCGTTCACATATTGCTGAAGCCTGGCTTGGAGAATTTTGAGCATTACTTTACTAGCGTGTGAGATGAGTGCAATTGTGTGATAGTTTGAGCATTCTTTGGCATTGCCTTTCTTTGAGATTGGAATGAATACTGACATTTTCCAGTCCTGTGGCTACTGCTGAGTTTNCCCTGTACCATCCCTCTGGGTCATCCCAGTGCACCAGCCCCAAGCATCCAGTATCCTGCATCGAACCTGAACTGGAGATTCATTTCATATATGATATTATACATGTTTCAGTGCCAAATCATTCCATCCTCTCCCTCTCCCACAGAGTCCAGAAGACTGTCCTATACATCTGTGTCTCTTTTGCGGTCTTGCATACAGGGTTATCATTAACATTTTTCTAAATTCCATATATATGCATTAGTATACTGTATTGGGGGTGTTCTTTCTGGCTTACTTCACTCTGTATAATCGGCTCCAGTTTCATCCACCTCATTAGAGCTGATTTAAATGTATTCTTTTTAATGGCTGAGTAATACTCCATTGTGTATATGTACCACAGCTTGCTTATCCATTCATCTGCTGATGGACATCTAGGTTGCTTCAATGTCCTGGCTATTATAAACAGTGCTGTGATGAACATTGGGGTACATGTGTCTCTTTCAATTTTGGTTTCCTCGGTGTGTATGTCCAGCAGTGGGATTGCTGGGTCATAAGGCAGTTCTATTTCCAGTTTTTTAAGGAATCTCCACACTGTTCTCCATAGTGGCTGTACTAGTTTGCATTCCCACCAACAGTGTAAGAGGGTTCCCTTTTCTCCACACCTTCTCCAGCATTTATTGCTTGTAGACTTTTGGATCACAGCCATTCTGACTGGCGTGAAGTGGTACCTCATTGTCATTTTGATTTGCATTTCCCTGATAATGTGTGATGTTGAGCATCTTTTCATGTCCTTTTAAAAACTTTAATTGGTGGGTAACTACTTCATAATATTGTGATAATTTTTGCCATATATCAGCGTGAATCGGCCATAGGCATACATGTGTCCTCTGCTCCTGAACCCCCATCCTTCCTTTCTCCCCACCCGCTCCTTCCACAGAGCACCGGCTTTGGGTGCCCTGCATCATACATCAAACTCCCACTAGTTATCTATGTTACATATGGTATTGTATATCTTCAATACTATTCTCTCAAAGCAACCCACCCCCAGCTGAAGTAAGTCAGAAAGAGAGAGACGAATATCATATATTGATGCATATATACATGGAATCTAGAAAGATGGTGCCAACGATCCTACATGCTGGGCAGCAAAGGAGTGGAAGTGAATATAATTTCTTTAACTTAAAATAGTTTTTCCTACTGAATTTCTTTAGTACATAAATCATAAAATGTCCTGTGTTTTACTAGAAAAATGACAAATACATGTTAGCAATAAAATACAGAAAATGATATTTCCTTAGTGATGTGATCGATAAAGATTTTGTGATTACAGTGTATAAACCATTTGTTGGTTTGATGAAAGTAGGTCAAAGACATATTCTTTCCATGTCAGTAACTTAAAATCTATGGAGGGAGAGGTATGACTTAAAGTGAGGTGAAAAAAATTGTAGCCACGTTACAAGACTGTATATGTTTAATTGTCAGGTAAACAATATGCATAGAGTTTCCATAGATTTTGAAGCAGCCCGTCAAGCTGGTATAATACAGGATGGCTCGACATTTGCATTATAATCACAACTGTTGTAATTTCTGTTTAAATATATTCATATGCCATAACACTCATAAAGCCTTTCTTGTTTCCATAAGGTTGGATTATTAGGAATTCAAATGATATGGACACGGGATTCAGAAGAGGCCCTTAGAAATGCCAAGTTTGATAAAAAAATCATGCAGAAAACCAATCAGTCTTTTCTGGAGCTACTGAACACGTTGATAGACATGACAACCCAGGACCTGAGCTCCGTGGAGCGAGTTAAATATGAGACTCTGATCACTATTCATGTGCACCAACGAGATATCTTTGATGACCTGGTAAATGCTTTATAAACGCTGTGGCATATACAGAAGAACAAATACTAGACACTATCTGTGTTTACCCACCAGGAATAGTGTGAATGAATTCAAAGAAAAGATACAATTCAGGCAAAGAGGCATCTTTATGAAGAGAAATTGTCAGATGTTCTTTTCAGTCTTCAGCCAAAATTTAGGGCATTTTCTGATAATCTCAGCTAAGGTATTAGGGAGACAATTAGACTNCCAGCATTTATTGCTTGTAGACTTTTGGATCACAGCCATTCTGACTGGCGTGAAGTGGTACCTCATTGTCATTTTGATTTGCATTTCCCTGATAATGTGTGATGTTGAGCATCTTTTCATGTCCTTTTAAAAACTTTAATTGGTGGGTAACTACTTCATAATATTGTGATAATTTTTGCCATATATCAGCGTGAATCGGCCATAGGCATACATGTGTCCTCTGCTCCTGAACCCCCATCCTTCCTTTCTCCCCACCCGCTCCTTCCACAGAGCACCGGCTTTGGGTGCCCTGCATCATACATCAAACTCCCACTAGTTATCTATGTTACATATGGTATTGTATATCTTCAATACTATTCTCTCAAAGCAACCCACCCCCAGCTGAAGTAAGTCAGAAAGAGAGAGACGAATATCATATATTGATGCATATATACATGGAATCTAGAAAGATGGTGCCAACGATCCTACATGCTGGGCAGCAAAGGAGTGGAAGTGAATATAATTTCTTTAACTTAAAATAGTTTTTCCTACTGAATTTCTTTAGTACATAAATCATAAAATGTCCTGTGTTTTACTAGAAAAATGACAAATACATGTTAGCAATAAAATACAGAAAATGATATTTCCTTAGTGATGTGATCGATAAAGATTTTGTGATTACAGTGTATAAACCATTTGTTGGTTTGATGAAAGTAGGTCAAAGACATATTCTTTCCATGTCAGTAACTTAAAATCTATGGAGGGAGAGGTATGACTTAAAGTGAGGTGAAAAAAATTGTAGCCACGTTACAAGACTGTATATGTTTAATTGTCAGGTAAACAATATGCATAGAGTTTCCATAGATTTTGAAGCAGCCCGTCAAGCTGGTATAATACAGGATGGCTCGACATTTGCATTATAATCACAACTGTTGTAATTTCTGTTTAAATATATTCATATGCCATAACACTCATAAAGCCTTTCTTGTTTCCATAAGGTTGGATTATTAGGAATTCAAATGATATGGACACGGGATTCAGAAGAGGCCCTTAGAAATGCCAAGTTTGATAAAAAAATCATGCAGAAAACCAATCAGTCTTTTCTGGAGCTACTGAACACGTTGATAGACATGACAACCCAGGACCTGAGCTCCGTGGAGCGAGTTAAATATGAGACTCTGATCACTATTCATGTGCACCAACGAGATATCTTTGATGACCTGGTAAATGCTTTATAAACGCTGTGGCATATACAGAAGAACAAATACTAGACACTATCTGTGTTTACCCACCAGGAATAGTGTGAATGAATTCAAAGAAAAGATACAATTCAGGCAAAGAGGCATCTTTATGAAGAGAAATTGTCAGATGTTCTTTTCAGTCTTCAGCCAAAATTTAGGGCATTTTCTGATAATCTCAGCTAAGGTATTAGGGAGACAATTAGACTTTATTTTGAAATTCTTTACATGATCATTTTTAATGCTGAAATGTCATGTAGCGTCATCGAGAGCTTTCACTTGTCTTATGCTTCTTTTGGTTATTAAATTGAAGATGACTAATCTCTTGATGCAGAAATAATAAGTGACATTACTAGTAGAACTGCTTAGTAGTTTTGAGGGTTTTTATTAACATAAATCACATATTTAACAGGTTTTGCTACATTCGTTGATTGCAAATGGTCTTTCCTCATATAAATTTGTGACATTCAGTTGTCATGCAGACTTTTGCCTTTAAAGAAAGAGCAGGGATGAGAAAGAGAGTTTGGTAG
Organism: Neotragus pygmaeus; assembly: GCA_006410875.1. Taxonomy (NCBI): domain Eukaryota; kingdom Metazoa; phylum Chordata; class Mammalia; order Artiodactyla; family Bovidae; genus Neotragus; species Neotragus pygmaeus. The sequence goes on from SJYV01027548.1 coordinate 38,096, forward strand.
CTGTAGAGAATAGGAAATGTGAAATGCAATTTGCCCTCTACTGTAAAATATGACATTAGATAAGAGGCATGAAGCTCTTATTTTCATAATAATTTTCTGGATCATGTCTCACCCCATTATATAAAAAAGATTATGAAAGGCTGGTTCTGATGTAATGGAAATAAAGGTGGCACATTCAGGCTGTTATGTGCTAATCTCCTCTCCTAATAGTTAGGCACACTGTTTGCCTTTCTGAGAAATAAAGGGCTCAGGGTAATTTTAGATTTCTTACTTGTAAAAAAAATGATTAAAGTGGCTTAAAATTTTGGATAAAAATTTCATACAGAAGCATTGCTGGGCAATAACCTGCCATTCAGATGTTAGAAATTTTGGCCTGCTTCAAATCCTAGCAAGGGTAATTAACGGATTGTAAAACCCCCAACAATGTACTTAGTTATTACCAGAAGATATGACTTTAGTTTTTCCCTGATGGGATTGTTTAGTTCTATCTTGGTAAGCCAAAAATGATTTTCTTAGATTGTATTTCATGTTTAGGACTGTGGCACTGGGCACTGAAGAATGAAATTTAAGATATGAGCATCTTACTATTAAAATAGAGCATCTTATTTAAATTGAGGAGCACAATTAAGTGTTTCTCTTGAATTTTCCTTTTCTCATATCTTTGAAAGTATCTCTTTTTTTGTTGTCATTGTTTTTGCTGATCAATAAATGAATGGGTTGGATGGTGATGTAATTGATATCTCCCAACCAGTTGGGTTGTCTCTGAGTTCCATTACTTCACATTCTGATCTACCTGGATGCTAATGTGTATAGTTAATGAATGGTTTCCCTCTCGGTTTTAATATACACCTTCTGCATTTCAGTGTCACATGCATATCAAGAGCCCTTCAGACTTTGAGTGGCTGAAACAGTGCAGATTTTATTTTAACGAAGATTCTGACAAGATGATGGTTCACATCACAGACGTGCCGTTCATCTACCAGAATGAATTTCTAGGCTGCACTGACAGGCTTGTCATAACACCGCTCACAGACAGGTGATGGAAGGATCTCTCTCTCCCCTACCTCCCATATTTTCATTCTCTCCAGGTGTGCAGCGGATTTTGACTGATGGCCTCTTTTATACGAAACTCTTTGAAATTCAGTGTTTTGAGCTTTACCCATGTATCTTCACGGGGGGTTTAGGAGGCTTGGGACTGAAACAGACTTTGGTTCCTTTGCCTTCCGTCTTACAGAAGCTAAGTTTAAATGACCTCTGCTGCTGCTTCTCAGCTGCTCAGCCGTGTCCTACTCGCTGTGACCCCATGGACTCTAGCCACCAGGCTCCTCTGCCCATGGGATTTTCCAGGCAAGGATAGTGGAGTGGGTTACCATTTCCTCCTCCAGGGGATCTTCCCTAATCAAACTCGTGTCTCTTGTGTCTCCTGCATTGGCGGTGGTTTCTCTACCACTGAGCCACCTGGGAAGCCCTAAATGACCTTAGTTCAGTTCAGTTCAGTCGCTCAGTTGTGTCCGACTCTTTGTGACTCCATGAATCACAGCACGCCAGGCCTCCCTGTCCATCACCAACTCCCAGAGTTCACTCAGACTCACATCCATCGAGTCAGTGATGCCATCCAGCCATCTCATCCTCTGTCGTCCCCTTCTCCTCCTGCCCCCAATCCCTCCCAGCATCAGAGTCTTTTCCAATGAGTCAACTCTTCGCATGAGGTGGCCAAAGTACTGGAGTTTCAGTTTTAGCATCGTTCCTTCCAAAGAGATCCCAGGGCTGATATCCTTCAGAATGGACTGGTTGGATCTCTTTGCAGTCCAAGGGACTCTCAAGAGTCTTCTCCAACACCACAGTTCAAAACCATCAATTCTTCAGCGCTCAGCTTTCTTCACAGTCCAACTCTCACATCCATACATAACCATTGGAAAAACCATAGCCTTGACTAGACAGACCTTTGTTGGCAAAGTAATGTCTCTGCTTTTGAATATACTATCTAGTTTGGTCATAACTTTTCTTCCAAGGAGTAAACGTCTTTTTATTTCATGGCTGCAGTCACCATCTGCAGTGATTTTGGAGCCCCCCAAAATAAAGTCTGACACTGTTTCCACTGTTTCCCCATCTATTTCCCATGAAGTGATGGGACTGGATGCCATGATCTTTGTTTTCTGAATGTTGAGCTTTAAGCCAACTTTTTCACTCTCCTCTTTCACTCTCATCAAGAGGCTTTTTAGTTCCTCTTCACTTTCTGCCATAAGGGTGGTATCATCTGCATATCTGAGGTTATTGATATTTCTTCCGGCAATCTTGATTCCAGCTTGTGCTTCTTCCAGCCCAGCGTTTCTCATGATGTACTCTGCATAGAAGTTAAATAAGAGGGTGACAATATGCAGCCTTGACATACTCCTTTTCCTATTTGGAACCAGTCTGTTGTTCCATGTCCAGTTCTAACTGTTGCTTCCTGACCTGCATATAACAGTGGACATCAAAGGGAAAAAAAAGTGAATTCATTGCTATGTATCAAGTGCAAATCACCATGGGTTTTGAGGACTGCATCAGGGGACTGTGGCACTTTTATCATTACAGAGGCAATAAAGGTGGTTTGTTTGTTTGTTTGTTTTTTAAGCAGGAAAGAAATTAAATGTGAATGCTGGTTCTCTGGTGGCTCAGTGATAAAGAGTCTGCCTGCCAGTGCAGTAAACGTAAGAGATGCAGATTCCATTCCCAGTTTAGAGGAAGATGCCCTGGAGCAGGAAATGGCAACCCACTCCAGTATTCTTGCCTGGAGAATTCCATGGACAGAGGAACCTGGTGGGTTCAGTCCATGGGGTCGCAAAGAGTCGGACATGACTGAGTGTGAATGCATGCACTGGTGAGAAGTGATGGGGTCGACATTGACCTGTCCTGCCCCCTGCCTGTTATTAACCGCTGTGTTAGCTAGAGCCAACATGTAGCTTCCCTGGACCTGGTTTCTTCATCTATAAGATGAACTAGGTTATCTCCAGAGGTCCTTCCTCCGTGGCTAATAGTCTGATTTGAATTTGGTGGCATCCACCTGTTGTATATGTGCTGTTCAGGGATGCTTTAATACTTGTTTTGAACCAAATGAGTGAGTGTTAAAATCAACATTTGGCTTAAGAAGAAGCTGACCTGAATATCAGTCATTTTCACAGAGTGAACCTCTCGGCTGTTAGACTGAAAATTTTATCCCTGGTGGTCCACTGGTTAAGATTAAGATTCCAAGCTTCCAATGCACGAGGGTATGGTCCAATCCCTTGGGGAACTAAGATCCCATGTGGCCTGCCATGTGTGTTTGTGTGTGTGTGTGTGTGTGTGTGTATGTGTATATATATATATATATATATATATATATATATGGGCATCCCAGGTGGCGCTAGTGGCAAAGAACCAACCCACGAATGCAAGAGACATAGGAGACTTGGATTTGATCCCTGGGTTGGGAAGATCCCCTAGATGAGGACATATCAACCCATTCTAGTATTCTTGCCTGGAGAATCTCATGGACAGAGGAGCCTGGGGGATACATCCCATAGTGTTGCAAAGAGCTGAACACGACTGAAGCACCTTAGCATGCATGCATATATATATATATGATCAGAAAAAACTTAAAAGTTTGACGTCATAACCCTGTTTGCGAGATTGCACCTTCTGCTCAGTCGTGATACCAAATGAAACGCTCGCTTTTCCCGGAGGATGGAGGAGTAGCAGGGGGTTTCACTGTGTCCTTTCCCCCACGTTGTCTTGTCTTCATGCTCTATATCCCTTCTTATGTCTCATCAAAGGTGGTTTCCCCTGGGTACTGTCAGACGTTCGTTTGGAGTTTTCCTCTTTGAAGTATAGAGGTGAATAGTGACAAAAGGCAGAGAATTCCTTGAAACACCTGTAAAAGTTATTTCGCACCACCTGTCCTTTCAAACCTCAAACCTTTTCCTCTCTTCTTTTCTCTACCCAAGTCCTCGTTTCTGTTTCGCTGAGAAGATAAAAGGACCTGCAGTCATTGCTCGTCACGTCTGCCAACCAAGGGACCTGGCTTTGTGCCATCCGCTCCCTCTCTCGGTTTATGGGATGGATTTTGTGCTGTCATCCAAAACCAACACCTCTACTGACACAGCTATTTTGTCTCTGGGAGCATCAATAATTTTCACTTTCTACTGGATCGTTCTCATCAATGTACAGCATGCTGTAATTGCTTCCAGACAGAAAATCCTACTGCTAAGCTCTGGTTTCGTTTCCATATCTGTGCTCACATCAAAACTCCTCAAAAGCAGTTTTTAAGACTTAAATTTTATTGGAGTATAGTATAGGTACTTTATAATGTTGTGTTAATTTCTGTTGTATAATAAAGTAAATCAGCTATGCCTGCTTCTTCAGATAAGTCATTTCAGTTGTGTCTGACTCTTTGCAACCCCGCCAGGCTTCTCTGTCCATGGGATTTCCCTTGCAAGGATACTGGAGTGGGTTGTCATGCCTTCCTCCAGGGGATCTTCCTGACCCAGGAATCAAATCCATGTCTCTACAGCTCCTGCCCTGCAGGTAGATTCTTTACCCACTGAGCCACCTGGGAGGCCCCAAATCAGCTATATGTATCCCCTCTTTTTTGATTTTCCTTCCCATTTAGGTCACTATAGAGCATTAAATAGAGTTCCATGTGCTATGCAGTAGATTCTCATTAGCTTCCTACTTTATACGTTTTATCAGGAGTTATATATGTCAATCCCGATCTCCCAATTCACCCCACCCCGCCTTTCCACCTTAGTGTCCATACGTTTGCTGTCTACATCTCTATGTCTCTGTTTCAAAAATGCAGTTTTTGTCCACCTATTTGACTTTGCATTCACTCCATTCAGGCTCTATGTATTAGTTTCTATTGCTGTCATAACAAATGACCAAGCATTTAGAAGCTTAAGCCACACAGATCAATTACTTTGGGTTTCCATATGTCAGAAGTCTGACGCACATCTTGTTGGACTAACCGTAGGCATCAGCAGAAGTGTGCTCTCTCCGGGGTCTCTGGGGAGACCTCGACCCTTGTTCTTTCAGGTGGTTGGCAGAATTCTTTCTCTTGTGGTTGCAGGACCTTTGCCGCCACTTCCTTGCTGACTGTCAGCTGAGGGCTGTTCCCAGCGTTTGGGGGCTGCTGTTTACCCTGTCTTCTGGCCCCTTCCTCCCTGTTCACAGCCACGACCATGGGTTGAGACCTGTCTGATCTCCTTTTCCCATCTCATGTCTCTCACCTACTCTTCTGCTTCCCTCTTCCCTTTTTCAAGAACTCATGAGATTAGATAGGGTCCACTTCTAATACAGGATCACCTCCCCATATCAAGGCCTTTCACATTAATTGCATCTTCAAAGTCCCTTTAGCTGTGTAAGGGAATGTGTTTTCAGGCATTAGGATGTGGATAGTTTTTTGGGGACAGTTATTCTGCACATCACACTTTCTTGGGTGTCGGTAGAGCCGTCACCCAGGTGTTTGTGTTGTCAAATCCAGTGGTCATTTAGTTTTGCCCTTCCTTGACCAGTCATGTTTGCAGGGAATGTGTTTTCAGGGATTAGGACGTGGATGTTTTTTTTGGGTGCCATTATTCTGCACATCACACTTTCTTCCCCTGGTAGAGCCGTCACCCAGATCTTCGTGTTGCTAAATCCAGCGGTCGATTTTAGTTCTGTCCTTCGTTGACCAGTCAGCAGCGTTTACACAGGTGGTCACTCTCTCTCTTTCCAATTAATTAATTGTTTAATTTCTTCATGTGTGTTTGGCTGGGCTGGGTCTCCACTGCTGCGCGGGCTTTTCTCTAGTTGCGGGGTGTGGGGGCTACTCCCTAGTTGTGGTGAATGGGCCTCTCACTGCAGTGGCCTCTCTGTTGCAGAGCTCAGGCCCTAGGCATGTGAGTTTCACTGCAGTGGCCTCTCTGTTGCAGAGCACAGGCTCTGGGTGTGTGAGTTTCATCAGTTGTGGCGCTCAGGCTTTAGTAGCCCTGTGGCATGTGGGATTTTCCCAGAGCAAGGATCAAGCCCGTGTCGCCTGCATTGGCAGGCAGATTCTGACCACTGGACCTCCAGGGAAGTCCCACTCTCTCCTTTCCGATGCCCTTTCTTCATGTGGCTTCCAGGTCATGACACCCCTGGTCCCTTCTGTTCTGCCTGTCCCTTCACATACTTGCCTGTGGCTCCTCTTCACTCTCCTGACTTCTAAGCACAGAGCACACCAGGGCTCTTCTCTTTTCCATCTGTACACCTGAGAGGATCTCACGTGGTTTTAACTTCTCTTTTCCATCTGTACACCTGAGAGGATCTCACGTGGTTTTAAGGATCATCTAGATGTGGACTCCTCAGTCTTGAACCCTGCCGGGGCTTCTTCCCTTGAACTCCAGACACATACAGCCAGTTGCCTACATGACATGTTTACTCAAATGCATATTGGGAATTCACACTTATGTTTGCTTGTCCCTTCACAAACCTGCTCTCCTGCCATCTTCTCCATCTTTGCAAATGGTGATTCCATCCTTCAGTTGCTCAAGCCAAAATCCTTGGAGCATCCTTGATGCCTTTCTTTTCCTCTCACTTTATTATGCAATCTGTCATGAAGTATGGTCACCGACACTTTCAGAATTCACCTAAGATGTGACCACTTTTCTCCCCTTTGCTGTTATCACAATCTCAGCCACCATCATCTCTAGGCTGGATGATTGCAGTAGTCTTTTTTTTTTTTTTAAAGTTACTTCACAATATGGTATTGGTTTTGCCATACATCAACATGAATCTGCCACATGTTCCCCATCCTGAACGCCCCTCCCTCCTCCCTCCCCGTACCATCCCTCTGGGTTGTCCCAGTGGACCAGCCCCAAGCATCCAGTATCATGCATTGAACCTGGACTGGCGATTTGTTTCATCTGGTCTTCCACTTCTGCCACTGTTCCCGACGGTCTGTTCTCAATTCAGATGCTGGAATATCAGCCATATCCTGTCATCCCTTTGCCTTGATCTTTCTCCTGTCTTTCGGTCTCACCCAAGGTAAAAGCAGTGTCCTCGCATTGACTCCTGTGACCTGCCGTGGTGGGTCCCTGCTACCTACTGTCTCTCCTTCCTCATTCAGCTCCAGCTACTTGTTCCCTGGCTGTTTCTTGAGCAGTCTCAGCACACGGCTGCCTCAGGCCCTTTGCACTTGCTGTTGCCTTCACCTGAACCCTTTCCCCTATGACACTGGCATAGCTCACTTCCTCTCCTCCAGGTCTCTGATCAGATGTCTCTGCACATGGGTCTTTGGTCCTGACACACTTGAATGAGCAATCCCCACCCCATACTCCCTAACACAGCTTTATTTTTTTCTGTTTTCTATTTTTAAATAGTTTATTTCCTTCCTTTAGGATATCAGTTCTATAAGGTATAGACTTTTTGTGATTTAGTCACTGCCCCTAGAACAGTTCTGTTCCATTTGTTGTTGTTGTTCAGTTGCTCAGTTTTGTCCGACTCTTTGTGACCCCATGGACTGCAGCATGCCAGGCCTGTCTATCCCTCACCATATCCCAGAGTTTGCCCAAGTTCATGTCTACTGAATCTGTGATACTATCCAACCATCTTGCCCTCTGTTGCGCCCTTCTCCTCCTGCCTTTAATCTTTCCCAGCATCAGGATCTTTTCCAATGAGTCAGCTCTTCACATCAGGTGGCCAAAGGACTGCAGCTTCAGGTTCAGCATCAGTCCTTCCAGTGAATATTCAGGGTTGATTTCCCTTAGGATTGACTGGTTTGACCTCATTGCTGTCCAAGGGATTCTCAAGCATCTTCTGTTGCATAACATGTTCTAAATAAAATTTCCCAAATAAATTGAAAAATGTTTATTTTCGAAGTTGCATCTTTGTGGTAAAAAACTTTAGTACAGAAAGATAAAGTTTAAAGTGTGAGGGGAAATTTTTTCTATTTTTTAATGATTAATAGTTCATTTTCTAAGAAATTGTAAATGCTTATATGTCAAAAATCTAACTTTCACGTAAAGGTATTCGATTATACCTTGTGACTTGATGTTTTCACTGTATTCATTATCTTATACATCTTTCTGTATCAAAAAACTTGATACCCACTTAAAAGCAAAGTGAGTATTTATAAGTTAATAAGTGGAGGTGATTCGGAAGTTTGTTTCAATGTGTTTCATGATAAATGTTCACTTGTTTGTTTTTACTCTGAGTTGATTATGGTAGAAGTGAGTCACTCTTTGCAAGTCCGTTGCAAGATTGGCTGCATTTTTTACAAAGAATTACTCACTAAGATTAATACTTGAATAAGACAAAGGCCAGAGGCCTTGCTGTCTTCTCAGCTTTTCACTGACTGCTCTGTGAAAATTCAACAATATTGATAGCAGTTGTGTCTGGGAAGCCTGATGTCATGTGGATGGAGTTGCAAATATTTCAGATGATAAAATAGTCAATAAATATGCTAAAAACATATAGTGCCTTTTTCTAATAGCTCATGTTATTTTTCATGATCAGTCCTTTTTTTACTTCTGAACACAAGTTGAGAGAAGACTGGAGGCAGTCTTAGTACCTGTCACTTAAGACAGAGGGTAGCAGAGATTGAAGACGGATGGAGGCATTTTGTCTTCTTAATAAAAAAGGCAGGCAGTCCTTGTGACGTGTGTCTTTCTCTGACATATTCTCATAGCTTCCCTGAGTTTTATCTGGGTCCTGGCCACTGTACTGTGTAGTATTGGCCAGGACAGCTAACCTTTCTGATTCTCTTCTTTTGCAATCATTGTGTGGACTGGAGGTACTGTAGGTTGGGACCCAGCACTGGGCCTGCCACGGAGTTAATCTAAATCATCATTAATAATGTTAACGTGACTATTGCTTTTCTTTTTTATTTAGAAATTTTACAATTTGAATACAATCGATTTATAATATTGTGTTAGTTTCAAGTGTAAAGCAAATTTATTCAGTTATTTTTTTCAGATTATGTTCCATTATAGGTTATTACAAGATATTGACTATAATTCCCTGTGCTATACAGTAAATACTTTTGACTTGTCTATTTTATGTACAGTAGCATGTGTCAGTTAGTCCCATAATTTGTCCCTTCCTCTCTCTCCCCTTTGGTTACCATAAATTTGTTTTCTATGTCTGTGAGTCTGTTTCTGTTTTGCATATAGATTCAATCGTATTATTTTTACATTACACAAAAGTGATATGATATAGTATTTGTCTTTCTCTGACTTACTGCAGTAAGTATAACATTCTCTAGGTCCATCCACATTGCTGCATGTGGTACTGTTTCATTTTTTAAAATAAATTAGTAATATTCCAGTATATATACATATATATGTATACACCCTATACCTTCTTAAGCCAGTCATTTGTTGATGAGCACTTTCCATGTCTTGCCTGTTGCAAATAGCACTGCTATGAACATTGGGGTGCATGTGTCTTTTTGAATTAGAGTTTTCATCTTTTCAGGATATATGCTCTAGAGTGGGATAGCTGGACCATATGGTAACTCTATTTTTAGTTGTTTAAGGACCCTCCAGACTGTTTTCCATAGTGGCTGCATCAATTTACATTCCCGCCAACAGTGTGGGAAGGTTCCCTTTTCTCACACCTTCTCCAGCATTCATTACTGTAATGGCCATCATTATGGTGGCCGTTCTGATCTGTGTGAGGTATACCTATTGCAGTTTTGGTTTGCATTTCATTAATGATTAACAATATTGAGTATCTTTTCATGTGCCTGTATGTCTTCTTTGGAAGAACGTCTGTTTAGGTCTTCTGTTTATTTTTTGATTGGGTTGTATTTTTGATATTTAGTTAATCATTGATAACAAATTCTTTGCCAACCTTTACTTTCATATCTCCTTAAGCGTGTCCTGTAATTAAATAGTCTATAATTAAACCAAGTTCTCAGCAAAGAAAATTGACTTCCTGCTTCATGGATGCCTGTTGTGTTGGCAAGTTTTTCAGCATTTTAGAATCAATACTGTTTAATAATAGGAGCTGGAAGCACTTCTGGTTTATGTGTGGTGAAATGTGTCTAGAGAGCTATGGATACCTAATACGACAATTGCGTGCTAATGAGCCCTGAGTCATGGAGTTGATCATCGTTCATTTGGTGCCATGGCCCCATTCTGCACCTCTAATTCCAGTAGCTACTGGGACAAAAGGAAGCAGATGAGTATATTTATTCCCAAATGTTCATAGAATACGAGGTGTCAGGTTAGGCAAGTGCCTGGGGGTAAAAGTGTGAACTAGACCTCGTTCCTGACAGCAGAGAGCTTATGGTCCTCTAGTAGGGAGGCAGGAAACTGTAGCAGAGTTGCTGTAGTAGAGTGTGTGTGTGTTTGTGTGTGCTTAGTCGTATCCAACTTTTTGCCACCCCATGGACTGTAGCCCATGGCTCCTCTGTCCGTGGGATTCTCCAGGCAAGAATACTGGAGTGGATTGCCATTTCCTGCTCCAGGGGATCTTCCTGACCCAGGGGCCAAAACTGCATCTCTTGCATCTCCTGCATAAGCAGGCAGATTCTTTTTATTGCTAATGCCACCTGGCTGCTAAAAGCTACTAGATCATATAAAAATCCAAAACCCTTCATGAATGATGACATTTTTAAAAGCAGCCAAAGAGACAGGAAAGCAGCGAGGGAGGGCTGAGGTAGACATACGTGTAGGATGCTCTGGGCAGAGTCATGTCAACAGGTACATGAAGATGCTCTGGCAGATCCCCACTTGCCTCTGAAAGGCGAGTCCTAGAGGGTTTGGGTGTCAGCATAGTGGTTCTGAAGCCAAATCCAGCCTCCATACCCCAACACCTAATTAATTCTCAGAGGTGGAATTTTGGGTGAAGTAGAAAAGAATAGCTTTGCCAAGCAAAGGAGGCCACAGCAGGCTAATATCCTCAAAACTGTGCCTGAACCTGGAGGGACTAGCGAGTTTTATAAACATGGTTCAAAGAGATCCTCATCAGTTTGTGGATCTTCTTCTCCTTGGTTGCTGGCAAGATAAGTGGAAGTCAGCATCATGAACCTTCTGGTTCCAACTGGGCTGCAGTCTGTGTGCTTGTGGGTACCATACTGTTACATCTTCTTCTACCTGGTGGGCGTTTCAATATCTGCAAAGCAGCTAAGATATTGTTACATGTGTCCCTTGACAGGGAACGAGGACTCTGCCCCAAGCTTGCACTCCTGTTACTCTTGGCTCTTCCTCCTTTGTCCCCATGCTCCATCCCTTCCCTGTTTAACAACTGCTTGACTCTGCCCCTTGGAACTCAGGGAAAGTCTTGGAGGCTGAATGAAGCCTAGTTCCTGTATTCAAGACATGGGGAACACAGAAAGGCTTTTGTGCCCAGTACCCCACAGGGTCCTGCTTAGTATCACTTGGACTGAAGTCCCCCCTTTTGAAGAAATCACCTAGCGTGGATGCCCATTTTTTATGTAAATAATGTGATTTCTTTCTGACAGCCTAACAGCTTGCCACTTCTTCAGTTTAAATATAAACCCAAATGATCCCATAATAAAGAGGGATCTTTGCAAGACAGAGTATCTGGGTGGCCAGAGTTCCTGGAGATTTATTCCTGACCTGAGAGTGTGGGGCTGTCCTATTAGTGAGAAACGAGGGGGCTATTGGCCACAAAAACGGACTCAAATCTCAGCTCTCCCACTGCTGTGACCCCGAGAAAAGCTATCCCATCTAAGCCTTTCTCCTTATCTATAAAATGAGGACCACAACTGACTTCCCCACAGGGTTTAGTGGGGTTTAAATGACACGGTGTTGTGTGGAAGGAAGGAAAACCCCTTCTATAGCTTGAGAGTGGGCTCTTGTCTAGCACTTGGAAACAAATTGTCTGAGGAGACACATGTGCTGGCAAAGCAAGAGAATGTATTGGGATGGAGTGCCTGGTGGAGAGCAGGAGGGTGAGGGGACCCAGGGGAACTGCTCTGCCTCGTGGCTCACAGTCTTGAGTTTTATGGTGATGGGGTTAGATTTCGGGTTGTCTTTGGCCAATCATTCTGACTCAGGGTTCTTTCTGATGGTGTCCACGTTGTTCAGTTAAAATAGATCCCAATGAGGAGGATTCTGGGAGATGGTCAGATACATAGTGTCTCCTTTTGACCTTTCTTGAACTCTTCCGGTTGGTGGAGGCTTATTAGTCCCTGTTCCTTACCAGGACCTCCTGTCATAAAATAACTCACAAAAATGGTTGCTATGGTGCCTGGCCTGGGTGGGTGGTTTCAGCCAGTGGGCTTCTCCTAACAGAGGGAGCTATTATAACATCATGTTAGCTGTTATTACAGAGACTGCTCTGAAGGGATAACAAAAGTTCAAGGGGAAAGATAAGATCTTGGGTTGAAAGGCAGAATCAAAGTGAGATCAGGCATCCTTCTGGTTTTACACCCACATTACCTTCTGTGAATCCAGGCTCATTTTTTCATCAGGACTGAGTCATTTATTTGTCTTTCTATGAACCCAGATCTGATAAAGTTGAGACCCTAGTTCCAGTGGGTGTGCTCGCTGCTCATTCCCATGCTTTATTGCTGGACAATCGCTTTATTTTCTTTGAAATATTTTTTCAAGTCCAGATGAAACCTTTTGAGTTTGGCCATCAGAAAGCCCTAAAATGCATTATATTATAGATTACCTCCTTTTACAGCAGTGGATGATGCTGGGAAATTGAAGGATTCATTAGCAAGTTATCAGTTATTTTGTTTTCCTTCACAGGTATTCTTGATTCTCTCACCAGAATCTTTTATTTGTTAATATCATACTGTAAGATACAGCAGAAGATATTTGCAGGTTTAGTAGATTCTTCCAGAAATAAATTTATAGTGTGATTATTTAGCAATGTGTGATTTAAATCTCCTGTGATCATTGGTTCCCATGTTGGTCAAATTATAAATTATTAGATTCAAAAAGGGATTAATCTACTTTGTGTGTGGTGTGTGTGTGTGTGGTGTGTGTGGTGTGTATATGGGGTGTGTGTGTGTGTGTGTGTGTGTGTGCACTCAGTCATATCTGACTCTTTGTGACCCCATGGGCTGTAGCCCACCAGGCTCCTCTGTCCATGGGATTCAACCCACTGGAGTGGGTTGCCATTTCCTCCTCCAGGAGATCTTCTTGACCCAGGGATTGAACTTCTATCTCCTGCATTGGCAGGTGGATTCTTTGGTAGGTGGATTCTTTACCTCTGAGCCACCTGGTAAGCCAGGCCCTGTTTCCTAGAATACTTTTGTTTAGAAGTTGGTAGGTAGTTGTGAAGAGTAGGCAATGGCACCCCACTCCAGTACTCTTGCCTGGAAACTCCCATGGGCGGAGGAGCCTGGTAGGCTGCAGTCCATGGGGTTGCTAAGAGTCGGACACGGCTGAGCGACTTCACTTTCACTTTTCACTTTCATGCACTGGAGAAGGAAATGGCAACCCACTCCAGTGTTCTTGCCTGGAGAATCCCAGGGACGGCGGAGCCCGATGGGCTGCCGTCTATGGGGTCACACAGAGTCAGGCACGACTGAAGCGACTTAGCAGCAGCAGCAGCAGGTAGTTGTGAAAAATTTGCCAAATAAGTTTTGGAAATCCTATGTATTCTTTTTAATAACTGGAAATTGTCAATATACATTATCATAAGGAATCTTGTTGAATATATTTAAGAGTTTTCAAATGTGTTTGACCTTAGACTACTGCCTTTTCCTCAACACATGTTAATATACCTAAGGATAAGTATACTTTAGGGTGAGGTTCTGGAAAGGCTAAGTAGCGACAATGGGCAGGATCTTCCTTTTTAAATTTTGTGTGAATATCGTCACTGTGATGCCTCAGAGGCCTCTTTCAGCTGCCAGTGGTGTGGTTCTAGTGATTCCTGCATCCTTCCAGGTGTTATATCACATTGGCCCAAGCTCTGGGCATGAGCATGGGGGGTGCCCCCGCTGGTCCTGCAGGAACAGGAAAAACAGAAACGACCAAAGATATGGGACGATGTCTTGGGAAATACGTTGTGGTTTTCAACTGTTCGGATCAGATGGATTTCCGAGGACTCGGACGGATTTTTAAAGGTGAGGGTATATTTTTTATTCGCTGAAAAATGTAAGCTAAGGTGGACCAAAACAACCAGCTGCATTTTAGTGTCATTTTCCAACTTTGTAAAACTTTTGGAAAAACCTGAATCTTTCCAGTGTTGTATGGGTCGAACATCAATATCACTCGCCTTTGTACTGTTCCTTTATCCCTGCAGGTTGGGAGTTGATGTTGTGAAAAAGTGTTACATTGTGAATTATTTTGGGGGCATTTAATATATGATCTATTTGTTCAACTTTGTGTTTGAACAAATTTAGCTCTGGCTTGTCTTGGCAGTTGCATAATGCTCTTTTTCTTGACTTTCTAATTGGATGTACTAATTGGATTTTCTATTTAATTTCCCTTCTAAGGACTGGCACAGTCTGGATCCTGGGGTTGTTTTGATGAATTTAACCGTATCGATCTACCAGTTCTCTCCGTTGCAGCCCAGCAGATTTCTATTATTCTGACATGTAAAAAGGAGCGTAAAAAATCTTTTATTTTTACTGATGGAGATAATGTAACTATGAACCCTGAATTTGGGCTTTTTCTAACCATGGTAAGGAACCATAAGAAGAGCTACTGACCCTGTATGTGAGACAACAAAAGAGACACAGACATATAAAACGGACTTTTGGCCTCTGAGGGAGAGGGAGAGGGTGGGATGATTTGAGAGAATAGCATTGAAGCATGTATACTATCATGTAAGAAACGAGGCACTGGTCTATGTTCGATGCAGGATGCAGGATGCTTGGGGCTGGTGCATGGGGATGATCCAGAGAAATGATGTGGGGTGGGAGAAGGGAGGGGGATTCAGGATTGGGAGCTCATATACACCTGTGGTGGCTTCATGTCGATGTATGGCAAAACCAATACAGTATTGTAAAGTAGAATAAAGTAAAAATTAAAAAGAAAAAAAGAGCTACTGAACTTCAGCCTTCTTATCACAGTTTTCATGTATCTCCCTTGTCCTGTCATTTATTTTCCATGAATGGGAACTGGGATTGTAATTTTCACTCCTATTTGAAAGCCTTTGGTGATAAACAGAACTCATATTAATAACTCATGACTTAGTCTCTCCAGTTCAAAGGAGAGTGAGATATGTAAATGAATTTTCCAGCTGTCATTCCAGATTTGCCGTGTGTGCATAATGAATCTTTTAAAGTTATGCTGATATATTGTGCTTGTTACCCCATGATTGTATCATTCATCCTTCAGTTTTATTTTCTGTGCAGAATCCTGGTTACGCTGGGCGGCAGGAACTCCCCGAAAACTTGAAGATTAACTTCCGCTCCGTGGCCATGATGGTCCCTGACCGGCAGATTATCATCAGGGTGAAGCTGGCCAGTTGTGGCTTTATTGACAACATTGTTTTGGCCAGGAAGTTTTTCACACTCTACAAGTTGTGTGAGGAGCAACTTTCTAAGCAGGTGTGAGATTCTGAAGATCCCTATGTATTTAGGCCTGTTGAAAATTTTTATTCTGTTCTGGAGAGGGTGTGGAGGAAAAGGAAGCTTCTTACGTTGTTTGTGGGAATGTAAGTTGGTGCAGCCACTGTGGAAAACAGTATGGAGATTCCTCAGAAAACTAAAACTAGAATTGCTGTGTGATCCAGCAACCCCATTCCTGGGCATATATCCATAATTTGAAAAGATACATGTATCCCAGTGTTCATTGCAGCACTATTTACAGTAGCCAAGACATGAAAGCAAACTAAATGTGCATTCACAGAGGAATGGAAAAATATGTAGTAGATATATATATACTATATATACTGTATATATATGTAGTGTATACATATATAATGCAATCTTTGTTGTTGTTCAGTTGCCCAGTTGTGTCCCACTCTTTGCAATCCCATGGACTGAAGCATGCCAGACTTCCCTGTCCTTTCCCATATCCCGGAGTTTGGTCAAACTCATGTCCATTGAGTCGGTGATGCCATCCAACCATCTCATCCCCTGTTGTCCCCTTCTCCTCCTGCCTTCATTTTTCCCAGCGTCAGGGTCTTTTCCAGTGAGTCGGCTCTTTGCATCAGGTGACCAAAGTATTGGAGTTTCATCATCAGACCTTCCAATGAGTATTCAGGACTGATTTCCTTCAGGATTGACTGGTTTGATCTCCTTGCTGCCAAGGGACTCTCAAGAGGAGTCTTCTCCAGGACCACAGTTTGAAAGTATCAATTTTTCGACACTCAGCCTTTTTTATTGTCCAGCTCTGACATCTGTACATGACTACTGGAAAAACTATAGCTTTGACTATATAGACCTTTGTTGGCAAAGCAAAATCTCTGCTTTTTAATATGCTGTCTAGTTTTGTCATTGCTTTTCTTCCAAGGCGCAAACATCTTTTAATTTCATGGTGCAGTCACTGTCCACAGTGAGTTTGGAGCCCCCCCCCAACAGTCTGTCATTGTTTCCATCATTTCCCCTTCTATTTGCCATGAATTGATGGGATGGATGCCATATCTTTGTGGGTTTTTTAAAAATTTTACTTTATTTTACTTTATAATATTGTATTGGTTTTGCCATACATCAACATGAATCCGCCATAGGTGTACCCGTGTTCCCAATCCTGAACCCTCCTCCCACCTCCCTCCCCATA
The DNA here is from genome assembly GCA_006410875.1 of Neotragus pygmaeus. Lineage (NCBI taxonomy): Eukaryota > Metazoa > Chordata > Mammalia > Artiodactyla > Bovidae > Neotragus > Neotragus pygmaeus. Next base: position 54,727 of record SJYV01027548.1, read on the forward strand.
CCATCACACCGAGGAAACCATAATTGATCTTGTTTTTTGCATGTTGAGTTTTAAGCCAGCTTTTTCACTCTCCACTTTCACCTTCATCAAGAGGCTTTAGTTCCTCTTGCTTTCTGCCATAAGGGTGGTGTCATCTGCATATCTGAGGTTATTGATATTTCTCCCGGCAATCTTGATTCCAGCTTGTGCTTCATCCAGCCTGGCATTTTGCATGATGTACTCTGCAGAGAAGTTAAATAAGCAGGGTGATAATATATAGCCTTGACATACTTTTCCCCCAATTTGGAACCAGTCTGTTTTTCCATGTCTGATTCTAACTGTTGCTTCTTGACCTGCATACAGGTTTCATAGGAGGCAGGTAAGATAGTCTGGTATTCCCATCTCTTTAAGAATTTTCCACAGTTTGTGGTGATCTACACAAGTAAAGGCTTTAGCCTAGTCAATGAAGATGTTCAGTCATAAAAAAGAATGAAATAATGTCATTCACAGCACATGGATGGACGTAGAGGTGACTGTACCAAGTTAGGCCAGAGAGAGAAAGACAAATGCCATATGATATCACTTATATGTGGAATCTAAAAAATTATACAAATGAACATATTTGTAAGGTAGAAACAGATATAACAGATGTAGAAAACAAATTTATGGTAATTAAAGGGGAACAGAGCGGGGGAAGGATACCTTAAGAATTTGGAATTAACATATGCATACTACTATATAGAAAAATAGTTAACTAATAAGGACCTGCTGCATAGCACAGGGAACCCTACTCAATATTCTGTAATAACCTATATGGGAAAAGAATCTGAAAAAGAATAGATACATGTATGTATGTAAAACTGAATTACTTTGCTGGATACCTGAAACTAGCACAATATTATAAATCAACTATACTCCACAATAAAATAAAAATTAAAAAAACAAGAAAATTGTAGACTGAGGTTGTTGAGAAAGTACCTCCCTGGTACAAAGTAGAAAATGGTATCATTGCAAAAATGATTTTTCATGTATGGTTTTATTAAGTACATTTGAAGAAATTAATATTTATAGTGTAAAAATGAATACTATCTGAATTGATTTAAGAGCCAAAGAAATATGCATATTGTTGTTTGCTCTTTATCCCACCTATATATTTATCAAAAAGTGTTGTGTGTCCTCATGGTTTTGAGGAACCTCTAATTCAAACTTCTTTGAATCTAAATTATTTCTTATATCCACAGATTCAGCTAAATTCAATTCTCACTCAAAACATCCTTAGTTTCTTTTGCTTGTGCTCAGCCACTCAATCATGTCCCACTCTTTGCGACACCATGGACTGTAGCCCACCAGACTCCTTTGTCCACGGGACTTCTCAGGCAAGAATACTGGAGTTGGTTGCCATTTCCTACTCCAGCAGATCTTTCCAACCCAGGGATCTAACCTGAGTCTCCTGCGTTGGGAAGTGGATTCTTTACTCTTGTGCCACCTGGGAAGTCCTCTTTACTCTGTCTTCTCCTTTCTGTGCTGTACCTTGTATGTAGAAAAACTCCCACATCACTAACTCCTGCCCTCTCCTCTAATTTCACATCTGTTTCCTTCATTCCTATTGTCCTTGTTCACTAGGTCATTGGGAAATGATATGAGTCCATGTGTACAAAACAATTGGCCCCATGCTGATCCCTTGATCAACAGCCTGTGAATCTTGCTTCATGCCTGCAGATTTAACTGAGCCTTATTATGGAAAACTTTCCTTAATTAATTCCACCCACCAACAATTTCAAGTCATTGTTAATTTTATGCAAGCTTGCTTATGTTTCTTTTATTGAGGATTAGAACTTAAACTCCTTGAAGGCAGGAACTCAATCTGAATATTTTTATGTGCTTTATCCATCAAATGATTGGTATTAAGTGATGCATCCAGCTTCCAATTAGCAGATACTTTTTTTCTGTAGGTTTTAATAGATTATGATTAAAAACATAGCCATTGAAGGCAAAAGGTGAAGGGGGCAGCAGAGGATGAGGTGGTTAGATAGCATCACAGGCTCAATGGGCATGAATGTGAGCAAACTCCGGGAGATAGTGGAGGACAGAGGAGCCTGGTGTGCTCCAGTCCATGGGTTTGCAGAGAGTCAGATACGAATTAGAAACTGAACAACAATAAAAAATATAACATTAGCTTATCATCCTAACCATTTTTGAATGTACAGTTCAATAGTGTGAAATAGATCTCCATAGCTTTTTTCTCTTATAAAAAGGAAACTCTATACCCATTAAAAAAACTCCACTCTTTCCTTCTCTCTGTTCCTTGGTAACCACCACTGAACTTTCTGTTTCTATGTATTTGACTACGTTAGATATCTTATACAAATGGAACCACATGGTATTTGTCTTTTTGTGACTGGCTTATTTAACTTAGTGTAATGTCCTCAAGTTTCGTTCATGGTATATGGCATGTGATAGTACTTGCTTCCTTTTTATGATTGAATATTATTCCAGTTTCGGTATATGCCACATTTTGTTTATCCATTCATCTGTCAAGGGACCTTTGGGTTGCTTCCACTTCTTGGCCGTTGTGAATAGTGTTGCTATGAACATGGGTGCACAAATATCTTTTTGAGACTCTGCTTTCAACTCTTTGGGATATAGTCCCTCAAGTGGGGTTGCTGGATCCTATGGTGGTTCTATTTTAAAAAGTTTTGAGGAATTGCTAGAGATACTGTTTTCTATGGTGGTTGGAGAATTGGTTTTTAATTATTTGCTTTATATGTGCTAAAATTTTGGGTGATTGAGCTTTTATAAATATACGTCAAGAGGTCAACAAAGCTGGGGGCTTGGCTTTCCAATTTGTCCTTATTGTTACTCCCTTTTGATCTGGTGGCTCAGATGATAAAAGCATCTGCTTGCAATGTGGGAGACCCGGGTTCGATCCCTGGGTGGGGAAGATCCCCTGGAGAAGGACATGGCAACCCACTCCAGTATTCTTGCCTGGAAAATTCCATGGATGGAAGAGCCTCATAGGCTACAGTCCATAGGGTCGCAAAGGGTTGGACATGACTGAACAACTTNATCCCTGGGTGGGGAAGATCCCCTGGAGAAGGACATGGCAACCCACTCCAGTATTCTTGCCTGGAAAATTCCATGGATGGAAGAGCCTCATAGGCTACAGTCCATAGGGTCGCAAAGGGTTGGACATGACTGAACAACTTCACTCACTCAACTTAGGTAATCTTGGAATTTAGCTACTTTTCCCCCCTCTTTGATATTCCTATCTTTTAACCTTATATCATGGTTATGAGCAAGGTCACAGCTTAATTCTGGTTCGAAATCTTAGTTTTTGAGATATGAGAACATTTTCTTGTGGATAATTGGCTTAAGAAGGGCTCAAGGGAACCTGTATTTTCCATGAGGACGTTTACTCCTTTCTCCCTGTCAAGATCTGTCTATTATCAACAGTTTTCAGATCTAAGGGCTTAAATTAGTGATGACCCAGGAGAGTGGGCTTTTTTGGGGGTATTCTCCATTTCCTAAAAAGAATAAGTTATTGGTAAAGAGATTTATTGTTCTACTATCTGTACACATGTTCAAAAGGAAAATCAGCATTTATTCATTATGCCTGTGTCAAATTTGTACAGTTGCCATGGGTAACTTAATTTTGAAAATAAGCCCAGTGTCCTTCATATTCTTCAGGTACATTATGACTTCGGTCTGCGTAATATTCTGTCAGTTCTGCGAACCCTGGGAGCAGCCAAGAGAGCCAGCCCCTCGGATACGGAGTCCACGATCGTCATGCGCGTGCTGCGAGATATGAATCTTTCCAAACTGGTGAGTTTCACAGATGGAGCTGTTCTACCCACTTAAAATTCAGTTTAAGCACAAATGAGATTTAGAAATATTTATTTAAAGATCTCATTTAAAATGCTTAATTATCAGATGAAGCACTTTAAATTTCATAGAGCATGACTTTAAATTACATTTTTTCAGAAGTAATTTCTGTGGCGGCTCATATCTAGTCTAACACATATCTATTCCAATAGAATGAAAATGGATTAAAAAAAATCTACGTCTTAAGTTTCCAGATACCTTGAAAATTTTTGTGTTTTAGAGCTATAATCCCACCTTTTTAAAAGTAGACTTTGGCAGGAAATTGTATGTAAGATTTTGCAAATTTGTAAAATTTCACATTCTTTGATTTCACAGTTGAGACTGATAATCNTTCCAGATACCTTGAAAATTTTTGTGTTTTAGAGCTATAATCCCACCTTTTTAAAAGTAGACTTTGGCAGGAAATTGTATGTAAGATTTTGCAAATTTGTAAAATTTCACATTCTTTGATTTCACAGTTGAGACTGATAATCAATCATCTGGTTATCAATGAATCTATACACAGTGAATCTATACCTATATTGATGATATATTTTTTCATAGTAAAAGTATGAATTAAACAAATTTCATTTCATGAATTTGCCACTCTTTCATTTGAAAAATTCTTTTTCATTTAAATAAGAAATTATAGGTTATGTAGTAACTCCCTAAAATGGTTGTTTTATAGAAAGTTGTCATGTAGGTGGTATTTTCTTTCCTTCTATTTTCTTCCTTTTCCTCCTCTTTTTCTCTATCCTTCCTCCCTTTTAAAAACTAATTTTTAATGCATGGGAAACATGATGAAAATATTTCTCAACTTCAGTGGAGGTATTTTATTTATTACTGGCTGTAATAAAGTAATCTGAAATGTATTACTCATTTTCAGTTTGCCTAATATTGCTGTGCCGTGCCAAAAGAGTTGGTCTGATTTCCTTTCTTTTCTTTTTGAGATTGATGAGGATGAACCTTTATTTTTGAGTTTGATTGAAGATCTCTTCCCCAATATTCTTCTGGACAAGGCGGGTTACCCTGAACTGGAAATGGCAATTAGTAGACAGGTAACATGTTTCACAGGACATCAAGCTATGTGTTCATCTGAATTTCATGAGAATCAAGTGGAGCTGGTATGGTCTAAATCTACAGATTTTGAGAACAACATCAAGACTGTGACTACAGGTTTTTTTAAGAGAAGCCATTACGCATCATTAATAGAATTTTTCCTGCCAGGGGGTCTCACTCAATCACAGTTAGCCGTGTGCTAGTGGCATTTTTACTGCTGGAGACCGTTCCACACCAGATTCCCAATGAAAAGCGGTGGGTCAGCATGGGCTGGGGCAGGTGTGTGTGTGCAGCCTGCTGCCTTACCTGTGCTAACAGACTTGGTTCTCTCCGTAGCCCTGGTGTTTGTTTATCATGTTGCTTTGGTGTCCTGACTCCTGCTACTGAAGAGTCATTTGGAGTGATCTCATGTGGCTCCTTCGCTGTCCATCTTTCCCCCCAGGCCAAGGATCACTTGTGATTTCTTCCTTGGGCTTTGGGGGATCCATCATGTTAAGTGTATCATGAGGTGTCTGGATTTTCCATGATACTTGGTGCAGCTTTAACTTTTTATCATTTTCCTATGCTGTGCTATGCCAAGTGGCTTCAGTCGTCTCCAACTCTTTGTGACTCTATGGACTGTAGCCCACCAGGCTTTTCTGTGCATGGGATTCCAGCCCAGTACTGGAGTGGGTTGCCATGGCCACCTCCAGGACATCTTGTCCCCCCAGGGATTTTAACTACATCCCTTACATCTGCATTGGCAAGTGGGTTCTTTACCACTAGCACCTCCTGGGAAGCCCTATAATCTTCCTAGGAATGGAGATGAATCGTGAAAATCTTGTGCCTCAATTTCCTTTCCTATGAAAAAGCGTTTGGAAAAAAAAAAGTTTTATAGAAATGGTGACTAGCTCATATTTATAAAATGCATTTCAAGTCTTTGAATGTATTTGTAATAAAAATTAAATATAGTAGTATTTTATGGAGACTTTCCCTTTAAAAGTCAATGTATAAAAATCTTAATCTCCCAATTAGGTAAAAGTGATAATTTTGCAAATGGCTTCTTCATCATATGGCCATCTTAATTGTACCATTGCCTAAAAATGCTAAGTATAAGCTAATTTATAAAGTGACTTACATTTGTAATTTGTAGCATATGAGAAATATGAAGAGTCAGTAACATAAAATAATACATAAGTATTACCTAAAAATTATTTAAGTAAAATAAAAGCATCATTTATAGTGAATTTAAGCATAGCATGATGGTTAAGAGCATGAACCATAGGGCTGAATCTTGGGATCGGATCCTTACTCCATAACTTTACAATGAATAATCTTGGGTAAATTACTTAGTCTTGTTGTGTCTCAGTTTTCTTATCTGTAAAATGAAGATATCATTTGTACTAAGCTCATAGAAGTTTAAATTTAGAATAGTGTTTCACAGAGTAGTTTCCATACAGCTGTTTGATAGATAAAAACTATATATTAGATTTACAAAAATGGCTTGGCAGTTGTATGGAATTTCAGTCAACTTGGTATGCTTGAAATGATCTTTTTATACTAAATATTATCTTCTAAATTAAACATCTAAAATAATTTTGCTATTTGAGCCTTTGTTCTTAAGTTGCTCCTAATGTGTACATTCATGTAAATATAAGTGTTTGTAATTCCCTAAGTCAGATATGGATTAGATTGGGATATCATTTTGATTATGTTCAGCCTGGTGTATATATTTTTTATTGTAGTAAAACTCATTCCTTAAATATACCTTTTAAACTATTTTTTAAGTGTACAGCTCAGTGGTATTAAATACATTCATTGTATTGTGCAAACATCACTACTATTCGCCTTCAGAACTTTTTCCACCTTTCCAAACTGGCACTTCCGTGTGTATTAATAATAACTCCCCATACCTCTAACCTTGCTCCATGTCTGAACTTATTTTGAATACAACGATAAGTCCTGATAACTGGTTATGTGGGGATTTTGTTTTATTTTCAGGTTGAAGAAGCTGGTTTAATCAACCATCCTCCTTGGAAACTGAAGGTCATCCAGCTGTTTGAAACACAGAGAGTGCGGCATGGAATGATGACCCTAGGGCCAAGTGGAGCAGGGAAGACCACCTGCATCCGCACTTTGATGAAAGCCATGACAGGTAAGGGGGCCGTCAAGCCTCATTACCCTGGGGGCACGTTTTGTGACGTGTGAATGCCCCAAGAGGAACACAAATATAGATGTATATTAACAGATTTTTATAGGAGGAGACCTCTTGGAGAAGGAAATGGCAACCCACTCCCATATTCTTGTCTGGGAACTCCCATGGACAGAGGAGCCTGGCGGGCTACAGTCCATGGTGTTGCAAAGAGTCAGGGATGACTGAGCATGCATTCCACAATATTAGAGTTGAATAGCATGGGGTTGCAAAAGTGTCAGACACGACTTAGCGACTAAACAGCTGCAGCAGCATGTAAGATACAACTTTTTTGAATATTGGATATGTTTTAGAGATAACATAGTACATTAATAGATTAGAGAAGAAAAACATTTTTTTTCCAGCTTACATTTTAAATTAAAAAATTTTTTAATTTGACTGTGCTCCGTGCCATGCAGGATCTTAATTTCCTAATCAGGGATCAAACTGCTCCCTGCAGTGGAAGCACAGAGTCCTAACCACTGGACTGCCAGGGAACCCCCCATTTCCAGCTTTATTCAGATGTTATTTTGACACATATATAAGTTTAAGGTGTGCAGTGTGCTGATTTGATCCGTATATATGTTGCGAAATCATTGTCACCATAGCATTAGTTACCACCTCCATCATATCACATAATAACCATTTCTTTTTTTTTTTTGTGATGATAGCATTTAAGATTTATTGAGTTTCTTAGAAATATTCAAATATTTGTATGATAGAGTATTGTTAGCTATAATCACCATGCTGATACATGAGGTGCCCAAACTTGCTAATTTTATAACTAGAATTTTGTGCCCTTTTCCAATACTCTCCATGCCCACCCCCATCCCTTGTAACTATAGTTCCACAATCCGTTTCTCTGTTGCTGTTCAGTCACTAAGTCATGTCCAGCTCTTTGTGACCCCATGGACTACACAGGTTTCCCTCTCCTTCACTATCCCTGGACCTCCCTGAGAGCTCAGTTGGTAAAGAATCCGCCTACAATGCAGGAGACCCTGGTTCAAATCCTAGGTTGGGAAGATCTGCTGGAGAAGGGATAGGCTACCCACTCCAGTATTCTTGGGCTTCCCTGTGGCTCAGCTGGTAAAGAATCCGCCTGCAATGTGGGAGACCTGGATTCGGTCCTTGGGTTGGGAAAATCTTCTGGAGAAGGGAAAGGCTACCCACCCCAGTATTCTGNTAATCTCTGTTTAATTCTTGATAAGGTATATTATTTTATTACTACCAGTATATGTTACAGTATATTGATTATGGTAAGATTGTAATTGAATGCCTTGCATACTTATATATTTTACTAAATAAATGCCATAACATAAGGCAGAATGATTATTAGATGAGCCATCAGCACAATCTTTTTTGACACTGTCAGTCAAATTATTATTTTCATTTGAATAAGTTTTTCGGAGATAATTTTGATTAAAAACTTATCAATACATATTTTAAATTAGGGGATTATAAAGAAAAGTGATTCTGATGTACAGTTGGATATGTCACTGTTGAATATGTGAAAATTTCAGATTTCACAATTAAATTATCCATCCTTCAAGGAAAATTTAGAACAAGAATTCTCAACTCTGGCTTTGCAAGAATAATCACCAATGGCATCTCTTTAAAATACAGATAACTGCGTCACACCTCAGTCTATCAAATTAGAATCTTTGGGGAGAGAGATGTTCTAAATGTTTTTTAAAAAGTACCACAGTGAATTCAGGCTTGGTGACCAGGGATACAGCAAACTCCAAGTGAAAATGAATTTGTGATTTTCTCCCAAATACTTCAAATTTACAAAGGCTTTTAGAAAATATTTTTACACTATTAGCTAGTGAATATTTGCAGTTTGCTATTTATGAAATGAGTTTCTATTATATTCTGTCCATGTTGAGGGTGAATAAGACCTTTATATTAGTGCTAATTTGCTTACAAATGCTTAGCAAGAAGCAGGACTCATAAATCTCTGACTGGAAATGTTTAGACGAGGTCAGGGCAGCTCTAAGAGAGTCACTGGAGGGCTGACAGTGGAGAAGTTGTGATCCCAAGACTCCATGAACCTCTGTGAGTCACGCTGATTACTTGGCCCTGTGTATGCGATTTTCTGCCGCCATCAACTTGAAGTGCTATGTTTTGTTTTTGTCACTGTGCATTCATGTTGAATTCATGAAATTATGGATAACTGAGAATCACCGTTCTATTGCTTCTGTTCAGAGTCTCTAAGAATGACCTGGTTTCTTGATGCCGAGGGAAATTTCCTCATCTGAAGAAAATCTTGTTGTGTGTTAAATGGTATTTTGTTGTGAATCACATGCAATTTCCTAATACTGGTTTTCCCAAACGACTAAATTCTCCATTTTCCTAAGTATTCTTTGATATTTTTTCTACATTGGTTATTAATTAGATTAGAAGAAGTAAAACTGTGATATAGCTATCTCCTGTTTTGAATAATCTGAGAATGGATTTCCTTTGTTTATCTTTTATTCTTCTTTCTTTTTGTAAATTATGTCCATGTATACATCTCCTCATTTTCCCTGAGCATATTTTAACCAAGAGCCTAACACTTTTCCCTTTATCTTGACTTCAAGACCTGAGCTTAGGTGTAGTGTAGCTGAACTTACAGATGCTAAAATCAGACTTTGGGTCCAGTTTTTTCCAAATGACTTGGACTTCCCAGGTGGCTCATTGGTAAAGAATCCACTTGCAGTGCAGCGGGTTTGATCTCTGGGTTGGGGATGGCCTTGACACCTACAAGCTATGGGATCCTAGGCATGTTACTTAAACTCCTTGGGCCTTAGTTTCCTCATCTGTAGAAGGATAATAACCATCCCTATCTCAGAGAATTTTTTTGACATTAAATGAGGTCACACATGAAAGAATTTATATCAAGGCCTGGTACATTACAAGTGCAATATAATCATTAGGTATTATTATTGTTAATTGATATTAAAAAACTCTTGTACCTCAATAGGATCATTTTTCTGGTGTGCCAATAAATTTAATGAATGTATTCATCTGAACACTAACAGGGTTTTCTTAAAAAACGTTCGCCTCAAGAAGCTGAAATTCTTCGTCAGCTGTACACCAAGTCATTTCCAGACCTGTATCGCTTCAGTATTCAGAACTTAGAGCATCAGATGGAGATGCTGGAGGCCTTTGTGGTCCTGCAAAGCATTAACATGCTCCAGGGCCTCATCCCTCCCAAGGTAAATCTCTCAATTTTCTAGAAATTTCTCCCTTGTTAGCTGAGCCACACTTTGCAGAGTGCAAGACTTGAAACTGATTCTTAGAACCATAGGGGGAGGGGAAGGTTTCAATCATGCACTTCACATATTAATGCTGTGTGTGTGTATGTGTTCATTTCTTTTTTTTTTTTTAAACAAAGCAAGCCACGGTTTGTATTGATCACTTGGTGGCAGGTTCACGGTCATCTAAAAGGATTCTAAATTTATTTCAGAAACTTGCTTGATATTCCCAGACATCAGTTCTGAATTTGTTCTCCAGTATTTTTTTTTTCTCCAGTTTTATTTATCTTTTCCAACTTGTTTTTTTTTGGGGGGGGGGCAGGGAGAATGCGGTTATCCCTTTTAGATCTTCACTTAGATTTTCATTAAGATTTCAAAGCCAAGTTTTGGTTTGAGAATGAAGTAATTAAAAGGAAAGTTTCTTGCGTGCACAGGAGCAAGGCGGGGAGGTCACGGCGGAGCACCTGGGAAGACTGTACGTCTTCTCGCTGATGTGGAGCGTAGGGGCAGTGCTGGAACCGGACGGCCGGCGCCGCGTGGAGCAGTGGCTGCGCTCCCGGGAGCTGCTGGCCCTGGACCTGCCACCCCTCGTGCGGCCCGACGACTCCATGTTTGACTATTACGTTGGGTCCGATGGTGAGTCCTGGGCTTCTATCCGTCCATCACATGTGGGACCATATTCTTTTATTTTTTCAAATGTCCAATATTTATCTTCTAGCTCTCTACCTGCTGCTGCTGCTGCTAAGTTGCTTAAGTCATGTCCGACTCTGTGCGACCCCATAGGCGGCAGCCCACCAGGCTCCCCCGTCCCTGGGATTCTCCAGGCAAGAACACTGGAG
>SJYV01027548.1:69332-102369 GCA_006410875.1 Neotragus pygmaeus
TGAGTGTTCCTGGGGACCTCTCTTTCCTTGGCTTCCGATGGCTGTCTTCTCACTGTGCCCTCCCACGTCTCTGTGTGTGCATGCCTGTTGCTTCTCTGTGTATCACAATGTCTTCTTCTTCTAAGGGCACCAGTTAGACTGAACAAGAGCCCACCTTAATAGTCTCATTTCAGCATAATCATCTTTTTCAAGACTCTGTCTCCAGACACAGTCACCTTCTGAGGTACTGGGAGTTAGGGCGTCCTCCTATCCACAGTTGATCCCATGACAATCATCTTATTGTATTTCTTGTATTTCAACTTCTGCGGTAGGCTGTGCTGTTAATTGGTGAACAAGGAACAGCGAAGACAGTCATAATCAAAGGATTTATGTCGAAATATGATCCTGAAAGCCACGTGATCAAGAGTCTAAACTTTTCTTCTGCTACCACCCCACTGATATTTCAGGTACTGGCTCTTGGGTGCTGCTAACTGAGCCCAGATTTGTGATGAGCTTTGGAGGCTTAAATCTCATGACTGTTCTGATGTACCCACTGAACTTCACCTGCAGTTTCACAGCCGTTGTAAATCCTCTACTTACGTCTTCCAGTATCTCTATTATTCAGATTGAAGGTTCCTGTGACCCCTTAGTTTTGATAATTCACTAGAATGACTCACAGAATTCAGGAAAATGTTATGCTTATGATTGTGGTTTTATTATAAAAGATATGAATTGGGATCCGACAAAAGAAGAGATGCATAGGGGAAGGTATGGGAGGGTGTTGAATGTGAGCCTTCTTTGTCACAGGATATATTTACTCTCCAGGCACATCTGTGTACTCACCAATCAGGGTGCTCACGTGAGCCTTGGTGAACAGAGCAGAGTTTTTATTAAAGTTTTATTACAGAAGCGTGATCAACTGGCTGTGTGATTGAAGTCAATCTCCAAGCCCCTTCCCCCGGGAGATCAGCTGCTATGACATGGTTTAAAGCCCTAACACTCTAATCATATGGTTAGTCTTTCTGGCATAAGTAGTCTGAAAGACCCACCACTGGTAACGAAGACATCCTTTTTATTCAGGAAATTCCAAGAATTTAGACTCCCACCTATGGATAGGACAAAGGCTAGCCACATTCCTTAGCATATGGTAGAGTTGGCGCATATTTTTACCAGTAACTCTTGGAGGTATTGGGGCTTCCCAGGTGGCACTAGTGTTAAAGAATCCACCTACCAGTGTGGGAGGCTCAAGAGACACAGGTTCAATCCCTGGGTCAGAAAGATCCCCTGGAGATGGAAATGGCAACCTACTCCAGTATTCTTACCTGGGAAATTGCATGGACAGAGGAGTCTGCTGCTGCTGCTGCTGCTGCTAAGTGACTTCAGTCATGTTCGACTCTGTGTGACCCCATAGGTGGCAGCCCACCAGGCTCCCCCATCCCTGGGATTCTCCGGGCAAGAACACTGGAGTGGGTTGCCATTTCCTTCTCTAATAGATGAAAGTGAAAAGTGAAAGTGAAGTTGCTCAGTCGTGTCCAACTCTTCGCGACCCCATGGACTGCAGCCTACCAGGCTCCTCCGCCCATGGGATTTTCCAGGAAAGAGTACTGGAGTGGGGTGCCATTGCCTTCTCCGGGGGACAGAGGAGTCTGGTGGGCTACAAAGTCCATGGGGTCACACTGAGTCAGACATGACTGAGCTGGTAACTTTCTTGGTAATATTTACCCCTCTCAGGTGGTAAAGACCTGTGTTTTATATCTCTATAACATGAAATACTTATTCATTTCTTGGAAAAAGCACACATAATCTAGAAAACATCCTGTTTATTAATATAACATTCATAAACCATGTAATAAATTTCTAGAAGCAGTACCATACTGAGGTACAATAATCAGAAGAATAATAAAGCAGATTTTCAAAGTATTAGCATCTATTCTCTAGGAGTTCAATTGTTGGATTTACAGCTAATAACCTTTAACCCAGATCCTTCCTATCCTTCAGTAAGAAGAGGGTCTCAGCTCTTCACTGTTTATTTTTCTGTTCAGAGGCATCATGGGATCATCTGCTCTGTTTAGTGCCTGTTTTGACTGCTGAGCTTCAGGGCTTCCTAGTAAGCTAAACTCATTAGTTTTAGAAAGCTTTCAATTAGCCCAACTGCTGTAATTAACTTGCTCATGATAATTTTCAGCCATTCATGCTAAACAAGGGGTGATGGAGCTGAGAGCATTTGTCTCCCATTTACTTGGTTCCAAACCAAATTGAAATTGTAGATCAGAAAATAGATATTGTTCATCCATCTCATCTTACCACCATGGCACATGTATCAGGGACACATGTCTGTTGCTGGACAGATTGTTTTCATTCGAGCTTCCTTTGTTTTCACCATAGTGTCACTTTCACATGTTTCATCAGTAGGAGGACAGACTCTATGTCCTTTTTCGCTAGGGACCGTCCAGTTAACTTCTGTTGTCTCAGATAAATAATGAACAGCATCCGCCTCACTAACCAATGTATGAAGTGTGAACAAAAATTACATGGTCACCCTATTTTTAGCTAAGGAATTCAGTTAGTCTTGGAAGAGAGATGATTTTTTTTCTCAAACAAATATTAATTATTTTTGCAAGCAATTCACACATATCTTTAAAAATGTGAATAATACAGAAAATAAGAAAGTGGAAACTTCTTGAGGGAATTTCTGAAAAGATTTGTTTCTTTAAAAAATAATCTTAAAGTGTTTTGAATGCAACAGCCATCTTATAAATGCTGACATACTGATAAGTTTTGGTTTTTAAAAATGAGAATGCTAGGGCTTCCCTGGTGGTTCAGTGGTTGGGAGAGTGCCTTGCTATGCAGGGGAAAGTGAAAGTTGCTCAGTCGTACTGACGCTTTGCGACCCTATGGACTATACAATCCATGGGAGTTTCCTGGCCAGGATACTGGAGTGGTTGCCATTCCGTTCTCCAGGGGATCTTCCCAACCCAGGGATCAAACCCAGGTCTCCCGCATTGGAGGTGGATTCTTCACCAGCTGAGCTACCGTGCACCGGACACCAGTTCAGTCCCTGGTCTGGGAAGACCCCACCTGTTGCTTAGAATGGCTTTCCTCAACTCCATGCCTAAGTCTATCTGGATGACTAACCATCCGGTTTTTATGTCTAAAATGGCACTGTCCAACTGGGGTTCACCCAAGCATTCCATGTGTGTGTGAGCTGGACAGACTACAAGGTCAGAATCTTTGTTTTGGTGCCACTGATGGCTTAAGGTGATGCCATCATGACTATCATTCTGGTGCTATTTCAGAGTCAAGTTGTTGTCTATTCTTAGAGAACAGCATATATCCCATAGTCCAGGCCCTTGCTAGAGATTTCAACTTTTTACCAGTAAGCCAGGTTGAAAGAAGTGATTTTTATGGGCGATCATCCATCTAAGGCAATACTTTACAAATTGTGTTTGGCTAATACTAATCTTGGGGTTTCCTTAGTCACTCAGTGGTAAAGAATTCATCTGCTAATGCAGGAGATTCAGGTTTGATCCCTGGGTCAGGAAGCTACCCCAGAGAGGGAAACTGCAACCCACTCCAGTATTCTTGCCTGGGAAATACCATGGACAGAGGAGCCTGGCAGGCTACAGTCCATGTGGTCACAAAAAATCGGACATAGCTTAGAGACTAGACAACAACAATACTAATTCTGAGAGTTTATTTTTTTTCTTTTTTTTGCTCATAAATGGATACTTTAGGGATGTAAATACGAATCTCTTAATGAGCACTGTGAATCAGTCTGAGAGGAGCATTATTTTATGGTTATGTGTTTTTTCTTTTGTTAACTGAATATGAATGAATGAAGACCGTGATGGGCAGGGACAAAGACTGAAAAGGCGTGTTTAGAAACGAGTCTGGAGAAGTGAGTAGGGAGCATCACGGTGTTCCTTGTAAGCCACTAATAAGGAATCATGGGGATACTGAGCAGGATTGCATCACCACTTAGAAGATTCATTCTGGCTGCTGATGGGAAAGATAAAGCTGTATTCAGAGAGACTCAAGGGGAGATGGTTATAGGATGCATTCAGATTGGCGCTGAGAAGCAGAATGTACAGGACTTGTTTTTGGTTGAGTGGATATTGTTGGAGGAGAGGGATAGGGGAGAGAAGAAAAAAGTTAAAGATGACTCCCGAGTTTCTAATCTTTATTGATCTATGTGTCAAATATTTACTGATAAATATATCATACCAGGCACCTTTATAGATGCCCAGGAGGCAGTGCTGGATAAGATAAACAAGGTGCCTGCACTCCTTTAATTCTAGTGGATGAGACAGACAATAGTCAAGTGAGTGAATATACCCATTTGATTTTATTAACTGGGCTGGGCTTTTATATCACCAGAAGGATGGATGAAGTGGGACAGCAGGTCAAGGAGACCAGGGATTAGGTGGATGGCACAATATTGGAAATACGTTCAGTAACTGATTTCTTTGGGGGAGACAGCAGAGTCTAGACAAAATTGTAAATCATACAATATAGACATTGTATATAACTTATAAAAAAGTTTCCAGGCCGGACTGGGGGCAGGGTGGGTAATTTACAAGGTTGTGACATTCACTCATTCATATGAGAAAAGCAAACAACTAATTTAGAGCATATCATTGTCCAGAGAGGAGGAGATACAGCAAAAAGCAATATTTAAATTATAAGAGAACTTAACCACGCTGGAGGGGCTTCCTAGGTGGCGCTAGTGGTGAAGAACCCACCTGCCAGTGCAGGAGAGGTAAGACACGTGGGTTCAATCCCTGGGTCGGGAAGGTCCCCTGGAGGAAGGCATGGTGACCCACCCACTGTAGCCCATCAGGCTCCTTTCATGGACAGAGGAGCATGGCCGGTTATAGTCCAGGGCTCACAGAGTTGGACGTGACTGAGTGACTATGGCGTCCCTTCTTTATTGGATTTCCTTCCCATTTAGGTTACCACAGAGCATTGAGCAGACTTCTCTGTGCTAGACAGCAGGTTCTCATTATCTATCCATTTGATACACAGTCATGTATATATGTCAATCCCAGTCTCCCGACTCCTCCCACCTCCCCTTTCCGCATTGTTATCTGTACACTTGTTCTCTACAGAGATGCTGCTGTTTATTCCTACAGATTTAGTTTTGTCTTCTGGTGTCTACGTGGATGACACTATCCCAACCCGCATTATACAAAGGGTCCAGCCCTGCTCAGAGTCTCCTTATAATCACTGCTGCTGCTGCGTCACTTCACTCGTGTCCGACTCTGTGTGACCCCATAGACGGCAGCCCACCAGGCTTCCCCGTCCCTGGGATTCTCCAGGCAAGAACACTGGAGTGGGTTGCCATTTCCTTCTCCAACAGATGAAAGTGAAAAGTGAAAGTGAAGTTGCTCAGTCGTGTCCAACTCTTCGCGACAGTCAAAGCTAAACAAGGGGCTTCCCTGGTGGTCAGTCCAGTGATGAGGAATCCCCCTTCCAATGCAGGGGACATGGGTGCAATCCCTGGTCAGGGAACTAAGATCCCATATTCCCTGGGGCAGCTAAGCCCATGTGCTTTAACTACTGACCCCACGCTCTAGAGTCCACGCTCCACAACTAGAAAAAGCCTGCCATTCGCAACGAAGAGCCCGCTCACCGTGAAGACCCAGTGCAACCAAAAAAAAAAAAAAAAAAGTTAAACAGGGCTACTGCCAAGAGGTTTCTCAGATCTGTGCTCTGAGCGCCATAGGCTGCCATGATCTGAAGACCGTTGTCTCCGCGTTCAAAAGTCTGCCCACTGGTGTCTGGGGGTGCTCAGTCACTTCAGTCATGTCCAACTCTTTGTGACCCCTCCAGGCTCCTCTGGCCATGGGATTCTCCAAGCAGGAATACTGGAGTGGGCTGCCATTTCCTCCTCCAAACTGGTGTCTGTAGCCTGACATAATCTGTTCTGGGGCAGATGCAGTCATTAAATCACTCCTCTCCCCTCAGAAAGTAGAGGACAACACCCTCTCTTTGCTACATTCTAAGCTCAGATGGAACAGGAGGGAACTGGACTCTGCTCTATAAAAAAATGTCCTAGCAGTGTGGAAAGGAACATTAAAACTGCTGGAAGGGGTGTTGGAAGGGGTAATGGAGACACTGGGGAAGAATCCCAGACTACTGACTACAGTATTACCATTTGCATGGAATGTAGTTTGGAAATCAATCAGTTATTTAAATATATGTGCTCAGGAAGCTGAATCAGCACTGCAGAGAAAACAGAAAGGGCTTCACGGTTCTCATGCTCTAGAATCTCAGTCTTAAAGATCTCATTTCTTTCCCACTGATTCACGATTTAAGTCTTGTTAAAGATAAAACACAGGGACTTCCCTGCTTGTCCAGCGGTTAAGACTTTGCCTTCCAATGCAGGGAGTGTGGCTTTGATCCCTGGCTGGGGAGCTTAAGATCACAGATGCCTTGGGGCCAAAAAACATAAGACATAAAACAGATATAAAAGCAGGACATTACTAGTAAGCTATATATATCATTAGAAAGCTAAATTGACAAAAGCAAAAACAAAGGAGGGAGAAAAATTCAATAGTTTGTGAACCTAGAAGCTGAGATTTCTTCCTGAATTTGGAATTGCTGCCTGTTAAATAGTTACCGAAAACTGTATCCTTGGACTGTTTTCTCCAACTGCACTTCCCCACTTAGATGACCTAGAACATCACAACATCAGCATATCCAAACATAGACGTCTCTTCCTCATCACACAATCTGCATCCACTCCTAGGTGCCCATCTCTGGGATTAACACCAACTGCCTAGCTGCCTCATCCAAATATTTGGATGCTTGCAGGTGTTTCTGAGTTGCTAGTCATGTCTGACTCTGTGTGACCCTATGGAGTGTAGCCCACCAGCCTCCTCTGTCCACAGGGATTCTCCAGGCAAGAATACTTGAGTGAATTGCCATGTCCTCCTCTAGGGGATCTTCCCAACCCAGGGATCAAACCTGGGTCTCTTGCATTGCAGGCAGATTCTTTACCTTCTGAGTCACAAGGGAAACCTGGATATATGTATCTGTATGGTTAATTCCATCCTAAAGGAGACCAATCCTGGGTGTTCATTGGGAGGACTGATGCTAAGGCTGAAACTACAATACTTTGGCCACCTCATGAGAGAGTTGACTCATTGGAAAAGACCCTGATGCTGGGTGGGATTGGAGGCAGGAGGAGAAGGGGATGACAGAGGATAAGATGGCTGAATGGCATCACCGACCTGATGCACATGAGTTTGGGTGAACTCCAGGAGTTGGTGGTGGACAGGGAGGCCTGGTGTGATGCGATTCATGGGATCGCAAAGAGTTGGACACGACTGAGAGACTGAACTGAACTGAACTGATAGCGAATTCACTTTTCTGTACAGTGTAAACCAATGCAACATTGTAAAGCAACTATACTCCAATAAAAATGAAAAAAAGGAAGTCTCATCTAAAAATTTACATTGATTAGCACTTTATTTATTTCTAAATTAAACCAGATTTTCAAAGGTTATAAATGTTATGCAAGAAAATTTAGGTACCTTGTTCCCTGTTTTCCAGAATTAGGGACATTTTTGGGTTTTCATGAGTAATTTCTATCAGTTCAGACATTTCTGGAATTTTAAAATAATCCACCATGTCTTAAGGGATATTTTCACAGATGTTTCTGTTGACCTTTTTGTTTAACAGAGGACAATAGAGAGCTATGTGGATAAACGCATGGGCACCACATATGGCCCTCCGGCAGGAAAGAAGATGACTGTCTTCATTGATGATGTGAATATGCCAATAATCAATGAGTGGGGAGACCAGGTATATCAATCCTGTTGGGCACTTTATTTGCCTAGTTCATCATCAATTTTTATTTTATTTTATTTTTTTGATGAGTAAATGGTTTTGTTTTTTTTTTTCAACTTGCAATTCCTAAATTCCAATAAAGTCCGTTATTTAGGTCCTGGGGTATAAAGGAATGACCTTGTAATTCTGGAAGTTGTCTTTCTTAGGTTACTAATGAGATAGTACGACAGCTGCTGGAACAGAATGGATTTTATAATTTAGAGAAGCCTGGGGAGTTTACCAGCATTGTGGACATCCAGTTTTTAGCAGCTATGATCCATCCTGGGGGCGGACGCAATGATATACCGCAGCGACTCAAGAGGCAGTTCTCGATATTTAACTGCACGCTACCCTCTGATGCTTCCATGGACAAGATCTTTGGTAAAATGAATGTCAGTGGGGTGTGGAAGGGCAGAATCCCTGCTTGGGTTGCAATGAGAAAACATCCACCCAGAGGTCCACACAGAGGGGAGCACTGAGTGGTTCCTTAGCCTGCTGTCTTTATCACTTTCAAGAGTGTATTTTGTAAAAGCATTTTTATGTATGTATTGAGTTGGGTGTCAAGGTAGACCTTTTATACCTATGTATTTTTTAAAAAATATAATTTTATGTATTTATTTTTGGCTGTGCTGGTTCTTTGCTGCTTCGCAGTCTCTTTAGTCGAGGAGAGCATGGGCTAGCTTTGTTGCGGTGTGCAGGCTTCTCATTGTGGTGGCTTCTCTTGTTGCAGAGCGTGGGCTCTAGGGTGTGTGGGCCCTCGGGTGGGTGGGCTTCGGTAGCTGTGGTTCCTGAGCTTTGGAGCACAGACTCAATAGTTGTGACATATGGGCTTAGTTGCGCCAGGGTGTGTGAGATCTCCCTAGACCAGGGATTTGAGCCCATGTCTCCTGCACTGGCGGGAGGATACTTTACCACTGAGCCGCCAGGGAAGCCCCTACCTATGTATTTCTTTAAGATATTGTTGCTAGCTTCTTAAGCCAGGAGGTTAAATATTANATACTTTGGCCACCTCATGAGAGAGTTGACTCATTGGAAAAGACCCTGATGCTGGGTGGGATTGGAGGCAGGAGGAGAAGGGGATGACAGAGGATAAGATGGCTGAATGGCATCACCGACCTGATGCACATGAGTTTGGGTGAACTCCAGGAGTTGGTGGTGGACAGGGAGGCCTGGTGTGATGCGATTCATGGGATCGCAAAGAGTTGGACACGACTGAGAGACTGAACTGAACTGAACTGATAGCGAATTCACTTTTCTGTACAGTGTAAACCAATGCAACATTGTAAAGCAACTATACTCCAATAAAAATGAAAAAAAGGAAGTCTCATCTAAAAATTTACATTGATTAGCACTTTATTTATTTCTAAATTAAACCAGATTTTCAAAGGTTATAAATGTTATGCAAGAAAATTTAGGTACCTTGTTCCCTGTTTTCCAGAATTAGGGACATTTTTGGGTTTTCATGAGTAATTTCTATCAGTTCAGACATTTCTGGAATTTTAAAATAATCCACCATGTCTTAAGGGATATTTTCACAGATGTTTCTGTTGACCTTTTTGTTTAACAGAGGACAATAGAGAGCTATGTGGATAAACGCATGGGCACCACATATGGCCCTCCGGCAGGAAAGAAGATGACTGTCTTCATTGATGATGTGAATATGCCAATAATCAATGAGTGGGGAGACCAGGTATATCAATCCTGTTGGGCACTTTATTTGCCTAGTTCATCATCAATTTTTATTTTATTTTATTTTTTTGATGAGTAAATGGTTTTGTTTTTTTTTTTCAACTTGCAATTCCTAAATTCCAATAAAGTCCGTTATTTAGGTCCTGGGGTATAAAGGAATGACCTTGTAATTCTGGAAGTTGTCTTTCTTAGGTTACTAATGAGATAGTACGACAGCTGCTGGAACAGAATGGATTTTATAATTTAGAGAAGCCTGGGGAGTTTACCAGCATTGTGGACATCCAGTTTTTAGCAGCTATGATCCATCCTGGGGGCGGACGCAATGATATACCGCAGCGACTCAAGAGGCAGTTCTCGATATTTAACTGCACGCTACCCTCTGATGCTTCCATGGACAAGATCTTTGGTAAAATGAATGTCAGTGGGGTGTGGAAGGGCAGAATCCCTGCTTGGGTTGCAATGAGAAAACATCCACCCAGAGGTCCACACAGAGGGGAGCACTGAGTGGTTCCTTAGCCTGCTGTCTTTATCACTTTCAAGAGTGTATTTTGTAAAAGCATTTTTATGTATGTATTGAGTTGGGTGTCAAGGTAGACCTTTTATACCTATGTATTTTTTAAAAAATATAATTTTATGTATTTATTTTTGGCTGTGCTGGTTCTTTGCTGCTTCGCAGTCTCTTTAGTCGAGGAGAGCATGGGCTAGCTTTGTTGCGGTGTGCAGGCTTCTCATTGTGGTGGCTTCTCTTGTTGCAGAGCGTGGGCTCTAGGGTGTGTGGGCCCTCGGGTGGGTGGGCTTCGGTAGCTGTGGTTCCTGAGCTTTGGAGCACAGACTCAATAGTTGTGACATATGGGCTTAGTTGCGCCAGGGTGTGTGAGATCTCCCTAGACCAGGGATTTGAGCCCATGTCTCCTGCACTGGCGGGAGGATACTTTACCACTGAGCCGCCAGGGAAGCCCCTACCTATGTATTTCTTTAAGATATTGTTGCTAGCTTCTTAAGCCAGGAGGTTAAATATTAAGTGGTCTTAGACATGATGAGATGCCTTCCTCATGTATGCATGTATTTCAGGTCTGGATTGATACAATTCCACACCAGCAGTTTATGTAGCTGATACTTAACCAACCCATGTTATGATTTTAGCCTAAGAAATATCAGTAATATCTCTCAAGATGGGGATTTGCCAGAATCTGATCCTCAGAGTAATTTATAGGGTTGTAATAAATTATTGATTGATTACATGTGTAGTATTTCAGAAATCATTCAAGAAACACTAGCACAGTCGATAACAATATTTATTTAACTGAGTAATGAAAATGAGTTTAGAAACTGATTATGGAATCACTCTTTTCAGAGAAAGAGTGTAAAGTTATGCATGCATTCGTGTTAGGTATTAATTTACCATTGCTGAAATTGAGACTGAGGAAAAACTAATTAGGATTACCCTAATGAACTTCTGGCAGACTAGAAGGTCTTCTTAGCGCGCTAGGGTAGTGGAGTTGGCAATATCTGCCTTCAATCACAGCAGTGGGCAGAGTTTTGAAACCAATGACACCAGACTTATCTAAACTTGGGAGAAGTAAAATGGACCAGAGTGAATGACTATTATCACTTTTAATTATCCTTTCTGGCCTGGAAAATTTTGCCTATAAAGTAAATAAAAATATTTTATAATGCATGGAATGGCAACAAAAGAATGGACTGATCTTAGAAGATTCATGAAACTTTTCTTTTTCTTCTCTGTCCAAGGCCACTTTATATATTCATCATTGTTACCCATTTAATAATACCGAATTAGTTCAGCTAGAGTTTTCAGCAGCATTTCTTAATCAGCTTTTCAGTATTTGAATGCTAACTCACTTGAATCTATATCTACTTTTTAGGTTTAACCACCCTCCCAAATTAATTAATCAAAATTTCTTTAATATGTGGTTAACTATTAAAAATGTGTCATTGTATTTATATTCTACATTATGTTTTTCATTTTAATTTAGTTGATTTGAACTGTCAGTCAAAATATTATGACTTCTTTTCCTTTTTCAGGTGTGATTGGGGTAGGATATTACTGTACCCAGAGGGGTTTCTCAGAAGAAGTGAGAGATTGGGTGACGAAGTTGGTGCCTCTGACACGTCGGCTATGGCAAATGACTAAGATTAAAATGCTCCCGACCCCTGCAAAATTCCATTACGTTTTTAACCTTCGAGATCTTTCTAGGATCTGGCAGGGAATGCTGAACGCTACTCCAGAGGTTATCAAGGAACCAGATGTAAGTGATGTGTAAGAGAGTAAAATGAATAACTAAACATTACTAAGAATACTAAATATTCTTAGTAATGTAATTTTTATGGGCATGAAAATATTTTGGGATGTTTTAGCATGGATATTTTTTCTTTTGTGGCTTTTTACTAATGTGAAGGGAAAGTATG
Source organism: Neotragus pygmaeus (assembly GCA_006410875.1). Classification (NCBI taxonomy): domain Eukaryota; kingdom Metazoa; phylum Chordata; class Mammalia; order Artiodactyla; family Bovidae; genus Neotragus; species Neotragus pygmaeus. The sequence continues at coordinate 81,261 of SJYV01027548.1, forward strand.
CCAAATTTTTTTCTTTAAAAATTCCAATTAAATTTGGTTTATGTTTAAGGAGACAGTGTATACTATTTTTTACTAATGAGTAGAATAAAAGGTAAAATTGATTTTGTTTTTCATCATAATTTTCTTATACTAAATAATGGCAAAAACGCCTGTTGATTTTATTATGATTATGTCTGTCTTCACATTATAAACCTGACTTTAACTTTAAAAAGTAACTATCTTTAAAAAAATTAAAAAAATTACTAATGGAGGATAATTACTTTACAGTGTTGTGTTGGTTTCTGCCAATATGAATTCTGTCAGTTCACAACAATGATAATCAATGACAAATGATAAATGATTATCATTGATTATCAGTGAATCAGTGATAAATATACACAAATCCCCTCCCTCTTGGGCCTTCCTCTCACTCCCTCAACCCACCCTCTGGCTCATCACATAGCCCCGGGCTGGGCTCCTTGTGTTATATAGCAGCTTCCCATTAGCCACCTGTTTCACATATAGAGTATATATTTCCGTGTTACTCTCCCAATTGCCTCACCTCTCCTCCCCCTGCTGTGCCCACAAGTCCATTCTCTGTGTCTGCGATTCTATTCCTGGCCTGCAAATAGATTCATCAGTACCATTTTTCTAGATTCCATATGTATAGTGGTACATGTATGCAATGGAATATTACTTGGCCATAAAAAGGAACAACTTTGAATCAATTGAACTGACTGAACGAATTTGAGTTAGTTGAACCTAGAGCCTGTTATCCAGTGTGAAATAAGAGAAAAACAAGTATCATATGTTAATGCACATATATGGAATCTAGTAATTATCTTTACAAATAAACTTTCAAAATTGAGGGATGAAACCATGTTTTTTTTGGTTAGTCATCCATGATCTTTCTTTTCCATACAACTTGATGCACTAAAAGAATTACAAATATTGGTAAAACTGAAAAGAAGCAGAAGAGTAGAAATTTCATTTGACAGAAAAATGAGCATTTGTACAGACACTCAAATATAACAGTTTCTAGCACTATAAGAATTCTCTTTGGGCTGAAAGGAAATTCTAGTATGTAAAAATCAGTATGTATGTAATATGTAAAATTGTAAAGTATATAGTATGTAAAAATGCAGTACTTTTTTTTTTGTTTTTGCTGAAGGGCCTATGTGCTTAGGCTAAGACAACACCAGCCTCTTTTTCAGACTTTGATGGTACTGAGGTGGAAGTTAAGCCAATAGGTTTTAGGGACTTCTCCACATAAATGCAGAGAGACAGCTGAAAGTCAGTCAAACTGTCATAAGCACATTAAGTGTGGATGATAAGAAAAACCCAGCTTTACCCACATAGTCACAAAGTAGGTAACCACACTGGCTAACTCCAAGACAAGATATTGTGGGGAAAACTCACTCTCCTTGTTACAGAGAATTGGAAGTCATTTTAGCAGTAGTGAACATGTAATTTAATTTTTTCCCTCAAAGTTATTGACAAATTAATGGCATCGTGGAATGTTGCTATGTCATGTCTGACTCTTTGAGACCTCATGCACTGTAGCTCACCAGGCTCCTCTGTTTGTGGGATTTCCCAGGCTAAAATACTGGAGCAGATTGCCATTTCCTGCTCCAAGGGATCTTCCCAATTCAGAGATCGAACCCATGTCTCTTGCGTCTCTTGCATTGGCAGGCGAGTTCTTTACCACTATACCACCAATATTGCTTTCTGAGTACCTGTTTTTTTGCTGCTGATTTTAAATCAGCATTAACGGTTCCAGCAATTGGTTTGTCATGAACTTTTGTCTTAACCATGTCATTAAATATATTTTACTAAGCTTTTATTTCCTGGCAACCAAAGAGCCTTTGATCATTAGTAATATAATGGCTTCCCTGGTGGCTCAGACAGTTAAGAATCTGCCTGCAATGCAAGAGACTGGGTTTGATCCCTGGGTTGGGAAGATCTCCTGGCAAAGCAAATGGCAACCCACTCCAGCATTCTTGCCTGGAGAATACCATGGACAGAGGAACCTGGCAGGCTACAGTCCATGGGGTTGCAAAGAGTTGGACACGACTGAGCGACTAACACTTTCACAATATAATAACTTAAAAACTTTCTATCTTGCAAAAATGTTACCAAGTTAAGAAATTTACACCAGTCTTTCATATCAAATAAGATGCTTAGACAAACTTTGTTATTCTTGCTATCATACAGCTATATTAAACAATTCTCTCAACTTCCAGTTAACTCTGGGCCCTGGAGTATCTAGATGAGGTGACAGATAACCCAGACTTTTGTTGTAAATTTTCTCCACAATGTGTTAAGTAAATGTATCTTTGTAATTATCTCAGTTGCTTACATGAGAGTTGTTTATACACGACTTTTACACTATGCTCTGGCCATAATGTAGATGTCTTATCCAAACAGACTAATTGATCACAAACATAAAACTTTTATGTAGAATATTAGTTTGTTGGTCATTCAGAGTGAATTAGGATTTTATCTAGGAATGGTTTTGTTTTAACTTAAGGGCTGAAAACGAATACTTTTCATTTATTATCTGGAGAAGGAAATGACAACCCACTCCAGGATTCTTGCTTGGGAAGTTCCATGGACAGAGGAGCCTGGTGGGCTACAGTCCATAGTCACAGTCACAGACACAACTGAGTGACTGAACACAGATGAGACCAACTTGAAATGAAGCTCAGTATATTTTAACTTTTTATTTTATCTATTTTTTAACAGAGCAGTTATATTCACGGACAATTTTGTATCCTAAGACTATGCATTTCTGTACAAATGCCAGTAAAGTCCCGCACATCATTTTGGCACCCCCAAAAGTCCTTTTTTGGTGATCACATGCCAAATGAAAACCATTATTCCAGGACTGTTTTCTAAGGTGCTCCCAAACCTGTTGTTCACATTAAAAGGAAACCAGTAATGTTAGCCTTAACTTTTAAAAATGTTGCTTCTAAATCAGGAAGGATGGTCCTCTATGATACTGCCCACTTGAATGTCCAACTCTGACATAACAGGAATTAATAACACATTTAAATGATGCTTTTGACAGGAACTGTTAAGGCTGTGGAAGCATGAGTGTAAACGTGTTATTGCTGATCGTTTCACGGCGTCTGATGATGTGACCTGGTTTGATATGACTTTAGTCAGCTTGGTGGAGGAGGAGTTTGGTGAAGAGAAAAAATTCTTGGTGGATTGCGGAACTGACACTTACTTTGTGGATTTCTTGAGGGATGCACCTGAAGCTACAGGTAAACTACTGAAGCAGAATTTGAAAATCTCCAAAGGGCTATCCTTTGCCAAGTGATGACCTGTTGCGAAGGGACGACTTGGTGGAAAAGACCCTGATGTTGGGAAAATGGAAGGCAATAGGAGAAGGGGACGGCAGAGGGTGAGATGCTTAGATAACATCACTGACTCAATGGACATGAATTTGAGCAGACGCCGGGAGATTGTGGAGGACAAAGGAGCCTGGCATGCTGCTGTCCACGGGTCACAGAGAATTGAACATGATTTAGCGACTGAAAAACAGCAAAGGGGATATTTGATGACAGAGGTTTAGTTCAGGGATGTTGAATTTCTGTCTAGTGAACTTTGCTGAAACAAGTCTGAGGCATAGTAGGTGCTCAATAAATATAGAACACATGTTGTTGTAAATTTCCTCCACAATGTGTTAAGTAAATGTATCTTTGTAATCTTTGATTAAGATTAACCATTTTGTACATGTCAGCCTTGAGTATAAAGGTAGAGTTGGGAGGGAGGGTAGAGCGAAAGATGGTGCACAAGGCTTACAGCTGTCGCATAGAGGTGGATTTGAGAAATGGGCCTCCCGTACCTTAGCTGGGCAAGCTTCTGACTTTCTTGAATCTCCTGCCTCTACTTCTATAAAAGTGGAAATATTAAAATATGCGTCATGGGTCCTGTGGGGATAAATGAGACAGTGTCTGTAGACGGCTTAGGCAGTCTGTGTCTTGTATTCACTGTGAGAAGAAATATAGCAAAACTATGATTATTACTTGAATATTCCCAGGTGTTGAAAATAAAAAGGAAAACCTCAGATTCCCTGAGAGGGCCATTGAATATAATTAGAGGTGGGTGATGGGGAGGCAAGATTTTGTGGTTATGGTTCTCTGAAAAACTGAGATATACTGTTTTATTTTTTTATGAAAAGAAGCAGTGCTCCAGTTAATTTCTTTCCTCAGAAATAACTAAGCTTAAGTGGAATATTTTTCTTTCATTTAGAAACCTCTTCTAATACTGAGGATGAATATTAAGTTATATTCAAAAAGGCATGTTTAAGCACTTGCTATATATATCTTTTAAATGGTTGAAAATGACTAGGCAGCCCCTTACTAGGATGTATGTGATCTGTCAAATTTCTGAGTAACAGTTGAAAAGGATGTTTATTGCTGGCTATGCAGCTGGACAGATCTTTTCAGAGAAAGAAGCTGATAGAGTTTATTTTAAATCAAGTCACACATATCCAAAAATCATGTAAAGGTAGGAGCATTATAAGGTGATTAGAATTTATGTGTTTTATTTCCTCTAATTCAGAGGGATAAGTAATTGCATGNTGGTGTACGGGGATGATCCAGAGAGACGTTGGGGGGTGGGAGGTGGGAGGGAGATTCGGGATTGGGAGCTTGTGTGTACCTGTGGTGGATTCATGTCGATGTATGGCAAACCCAATAGAGTATTGTAAAATTAAATTTAAAAATAAATAAATAAATAAATTAAAAAAAATAAAATAAAATGTCATTGGAATTTTGATAGTGATTTCATAAAATCTGTAAATTACTTTGGGTACTATAGACATTTTAACAATATTAATCCTTCCAAGTTGTGAACATATGATGTGTTTCTATATATTTATATCTACTGTAATTTTTTCATTAGTGCTTTATAGTTCTCAGTAGAAGTCTTTCACACTATTGGTGAAGTTTATTTTTAAGTATTTTATTTTCTGGTACTATAATGAATGGTATTATTTTCTTCTTTTTTTGGATAGTTTATTCTTATTGCTTAGAGTATTTTTCTAATTTAAAATACTCAGGTCTAAAGGTTCAAACATCCAGTTATAAAATAAATCATGGGGATATAATATAGACCTGGGTGCATATGATTAATAATGCTCTATTGCATCTTTGGAGGTTGCTAAGAAAGTAAATTGTTAAAAGTTCTCAGTGCAAGAAAGAAATTGAAACTGTGACAGATTGTTAATTAGACATATTATGATCATTTCACAATGAATAAAAATATCAAATCATTAATATACCTGAAATTAATATGATGTTAAAAAAAAAGATACTCAGAATAAGCCAAGTGTCTTCCTCTTTATCTCACACATACCATAAATACAAAGATTTTATAGTAATTATATTGCTTCTGAAAAAATCAAATTCTTTATATGCATGAATTTAAATGGACTGAATCTTTAGATGAAACATTTAGAGAAAAATATACTTTATCTTACACTATAAGTCCTTGGCCTTCCCACCATTTAGTAATCTCCATTTTGGCAAATCTTTGTTTTTAGCTTAATATGGAGTTGTTTTGAATTGTTTCTAAGTATTTCTATTATCTTTATTCTGGTGATATTGTGTTTTTTAATGAAAGTCAGTGATTGGAAAGTCACTACTAAATTCAGTTCATTCAGATTTCTCCAGGTGAAGATAATTATTAATGTCCTACTGGGCTCCATTTCAGAGAAGCACATTGTTATTAAAATTGGCCATCCTTATTTGTAACTAACGTCTCAATAAAATCAATATGCTTATAAAATCATATAAGCATATATATGGCATACCTTTTTTTTCAAAGAAGTCCATTTTAATTATGTATATAAACTGGTCCTTTTTCAAAAACACTACTTGATTTATTAATATAGAAGACAAGATTTCCGCCTTCTGAGTCAGATACCACTGCTTCTGCAACTGCTTGCAACTAACGATGGAGCGTAAACAGAAATGAGGCAACTGCACTCAGAACCACTCAGAAGGGAACACCAACCGCAGTGGTCCCCGCTGTTTCCCAGAATAATGAGCATATTTTGTTCATGATGCACATTAGTTAGAAGATACTTTTGAACTTTGAGCTCCAATAAAAAGTGTTGTTTAACACTCTAAAGACTCTATATAGTTTTGTTGTATTTGGATTTCTAAATCAAGGGGCTTTAGGCATTGGAATTTATCGTCTTTGGCTTTGAATTCTGATGAGCCTGCCTGCAAGCAAACTTCTGTAAGCCCTATTTTCCTTATCTATAAAGTATACATAGTGATATCCATCACTTAGGGATATTCTAAGGATTAATTGATAAAGTTTTGTGATTTAGAATCTGCCAGGATTAGGTATCTTTTCCCTCTGAACGTAGCATTAATTATGTGTTTGGCTATAAGAGAAAACCAGAGCAGTAGTTAAGCAAGTTTTTTGTTTTATTTTTGGCATAAACAAGGTTTTTATTTTTTTTCTTTTTCCTGCTAACAAGGAAGTACAGAGATGTGCAGCCTAGAATACAACTGGGGAGCTTGTGCCTAGCTTGCTGTCATCCTAGGGTGAGGCTCCTGTTCTTGCATCTCAGGGCTTTGTGTCTGTTGGTGCCACATGAAGCTTTGTCTCTGAGTCGGGACAGGGTTCTTCCCCAGGGACTTTTGTCTGCATGTTTTTGGCCAGAACCGGGTCACCTCCAGCTACAAGAGAGTTTGGGGAATCAAAGACTTTTATTTGGGCGGATTGTTACTCTGAGCAAATTTAGGATTCTTTTGTTACTAAAAGAGAGAGGATGGCTACTGGATAGGCAACTCATGTGCCCTCCTCACTTTATTACAATTCTTTGAATCCAAATGAATTGGAAATTTGAAAACGTCCAGTTCAGGAAAATTCGGGGACTGAGGCCAGTGTCCTCCCTTCTGTCCCACATACCCATCACCTTGTTCTACACCAAGTGACGTGAACAAACAATACCAGGATATAACCTCCACTAACCTCAAACATCAGCCTAAAGATGGGTCCCCAAACTGGCCTTGGTACCTTGGTAATTGGACATTGAAGACAACAGCAGGATTTTTCCATACCCTTTTCTCTGAGTCTTAGCAGGCTTGGGTCACCCTAAGAGGAAGTGGTCCTTTTTAACCTTTCCTGCATCAGAGATTGTGGGTCTATGGAAAAATGTACTTAGATTCCATTCTGATTTTTTCTTTGACTTTTTGGATAGACACAAAGACAACTTGCTAAATAATGAAAAAAGTCACAATTATTGATATTATGGGGATTCCCTGGTGGCTCAGTAGTAAGGAATCTGCCCGCCAATGCAGGAGATGTGGGTTCGATCCCCAGGTTGGGAAGATCCCCTGGAGTAGCAAATGGCAACCCACTCCAGTATTCTTGCCTGGGAAATCCATGGACAGAGGAACCTGGTGGGTTACAGTCCATGGGGTTGCAAAAGAGTTGGACCTGACTTAGTGATTAAACAATAACAACAGTTAATACTATCAGTTTGCATAAGAAGGATAAAAATTATTACATGGTAAATATTGGGTTGGCCAAAAAGTTCACTTGAATTTTTCCACAACATCTTATAGAAGAACTTTAATGAACTTTTCAGCCAAACCAATACAAGAAAGTTTTCAGAAAGTGGGGACATTCTTGAGAATATCTCATAATGCCAGATAAAAGACTTGGTATCATGCCTGGCACATAGTGAGTAATGCTGCCATTGGGGTTAAAACCTACAGTTTGTCATAGGCAAGAATTGTTCATATGTTTTCAATGACTAGACTTAAACTTCCTAGAGTTTAAGTTCTTCTTTATAGTGTTTGCTTAAATTATATGAAAAAATATAGCTTCCAAGTGTCTTAATATATTACCTTTCAGTGTATATGTTAAACTCTATTTATAACCCAATTGATAAACTGTTTCTATTATTTACATAGATGTAAATGGTCTCACAGTTATGGCATTAAGAACTTAATTTACTGATTAATTACTCCCTGATAGCTCAGTTGGTAAAGAATCCACCTCAATGCAGGAAACCCTGATTCGATTCCAGTGTTGGGAAGATCCTCTGGAGAGGGGATAGGCTACCCACTCCAGTATTCTTGGGCTTCCCTTGTGGCTCAGCTGGTAAAGAATCCACCTGCAATGTGGGAGACCTGAGTTCGATCCCTGGGTTGGGAAGATCCCCTGGAGAAGGGAAAGGCTACCCATCCCAGTATTCTGGCCTGGAGAATTCCATGGACTGTATAGTCCATGGGGTCGTAAAGAGTTGGACACGACTGAGCGACTTTCACTAATATTGAGAAGATACCATTGTTCATTTCTCTGCTGACTATCACCTGATAGGTTTGTTCACTTGATTCCTTCTCTTTTCCTCTCTCCTTACTGGCTGTATTTCTATTTGTAATTCTTATGTACATCATTCAATACTATTAGCACTTTTAAAGGAAATCCATAGACCATTTTTTCCTAAGATGAATAAAGATATTTATGATAAACTTTAACTTTGTTATGTATAAGCCTTGTAAATTCCTTAGGATTGAGACCAAGTTTCATAGTGGTAGGTGTTCAGCACACATGCTATGTCTTTGTGATGATGGATTCACTCTGACTTGATGGCCAGGTCTTATAATAAGAAATGCTGTTTTAGAATTGGTCCCACGTTTGGCACTGTTGGGAAGATAAAGGTCTACAACAGAAGACTTTTTCTCATACATTTTTAAAGGATACCATAAATTAGAATTGACTACAGATGGCCAGGTGCCACATTTAAGAATAAGATCACCAGGGCATAAAAAAAATTTAGTGCCGAACATTCTATATTACAAATGCAGTCATAGCCTGGGGGAATTAAGGTTATGGCAGTTTCTGAGCAATAAGTAAATAAATAAATAAATGGGGTTGTTAAATATGAGTACCAGGTGGCACTGATTTTTGAGTTATTTGTACCACTTTCATCCTTATGTAAACTGTAAAATAGGCTGGCTGCTGACCAGAACCTGCAGCTGTGTAGAGGAGACGTCTTTGTACACGTACCAGAAAACAAAGACTTATGATGGGCTCAAAGTTTGTTACAGTTTTGTATGTGAAAGAAGAAAGAAAATTGTTGATGTCATAGGCCTGGAGTCAAAAATGTTGACATACATCTACCTAGCTAGGGCTATACACATAGTTCCTAAGAACTGTATTAAGTTTTTAAAAATAGCCATTTAATTAAAATTTTTTTGTGTGGAATATAGTTGATTTACAATGCTGTGTTTGTTTCTGTTGTACAGCAAGGTGAATCAGTTATATATAAACATATATCCACCTTTTTTAAGATTCTCATCCTGTATAAGTCATTATAGAATATTGAATAGAGTTCTCTGTGATATTTAGTAGGTTCTTATAAATTATCTATTCAGAACTGTTAGGGACCTAACAGAAACAGAAGATATTAAGAAGAGATGGTAAGAATACATGGAAGAACTACACAAAAAAGATCTTCATGACCCAGATAATCACGATGATGTGATCACTCACCTATAGCCAGACACCCTGGAATGGGAAGTCAAGTGGGCCTTAGGAAGTGTCACTACAAACAAAGCTAGTAGAGGTGATGGAATTCTAGTTGAGCTATTTCAAATCCTAAAAGATGATTCTGTGAAAGTGCTGCATTGAATATGCCAGCAAATTTGGAAAACTCAGCAGTGGCCACAGGACTGGGAAACGTCAGTTTTCATTCTAATCCCAAAGAAAGGCAATGCCAAAAAATGCTCAAACTACTGCACAATTCCACTCATCTCACACGCTAGTAAAGTAATGCTCAGAATTCTCCAAGCCAGGCTTCAGCAATACATGAACCGTGAACTTCCAGATGTTCAAGCTGGTTTTAGAAAAGGAACCAGAGGAACCAGAGATCAAATTGCCAACATCCGCTGGATCATGGAAAAGGCAAGAGAGTTCCAGAAAAACATCTCTTTCTGCTTTATTGACTATGCCAAAGCTTTTGACTGTGTGGATCACAATAAACTGTGGAAAATTCCGAAAGAGATGGGAATACCAGACCACCTGACCTGCCTCTTGAGAAATCTGTATGCAGGTCAGGAAGCAACAGTTAGAACTGGGCATGGAACAACAGACTGGTTCCAAATAGGAAAAGGAGTATGTCAAGGCTGTATATTGTCACCCTGCTTATTTAACTTCTGTGTAGAGTACATCATGAGAAACACTGGTCTGGAGGAAGCATAAGCTGGAACCAAGATTTCCAGGAGAAATATCAATAACCTCAGATATGCACATGACACCACTTTTATGGTAGAAAGTGAAGAAGTAAAGAGCCTCTTGATGAAAGTGAAAGAGGAGTGTGAAAAAGTTGGCTTAAAGCTCAACATTCAGAAAACGAAGATTATGGCATCCGGTCCCATCACTTTATGGCAAATAGATGGGGAAACAGTGGAAACAGTGGCTGGCTTTATTTTTCTGGGCTCCAAAAAATGAAATTAAAAGATTCTTACTCCTTGGAAGGAAAGTTATGACCAACCCAGAAAGCATATTAAAAAGCAGAGACATTACTTTGTCAATAAAGGTCCGTCTAGTCAAGGCTATGGTTTTTCCAGTGGTCATCTATGGATGTGAGAGTTGGACTGTGAAGGAAGCTGAGCACAGAAGAACTGATGCTTTTGAACTGTGGTGTTGGAGAAGACTCTTGAGAGTCCCTTGGACTGCAAGGAAAGCCAACCAGCTCATCCTAAAGGAGATCAGTTCTGGGTGTTCATTGGAAGGACTGATGTTGAAGCTGAAACTCCAATACTTTGGCAACCTGATGTGTAGAGCTCATTCTTTTGAAAAGACCCTGATGCTGGGAAAGATTGTGGGCAGGAGGAGAAATGGATGACAGAGGGTGAGATGGTCGGATGGCATCACCAACTAATGGACATGAGTTTGGGTGGACTTTGGGAGCTGGCGATGGACAGGGAGGCCTGGAGTGCTGCGGTTCATGGGTTGCAAAGAGTCGGACATGACTGAGCGACTGAACTGAACTGAACTGAACTACACAGTAATATGTAGATGTCAATCCCAATCTCCCAATTCACTCTTCCCTCTCTCCTCCCTTGTAACCGTAAACTTATTTTTTACATCTGTGACTCAAGGCACTTAACTTTTAAAACGATCATTCGCTTTCATATTTTACATACAGCTGTCTTTATTCTTTCTAGTGTCTGAACACTTCCTCTCTGCCTATGATATTGACTGCAGTTTGGAAACCAAGAAGGAAGTCGTTCAGTGCATGGGATCCTTCCAGGATGGGGTAGCTGAGAAGTGTGTTGATTATTTCCAGAGATTCCGACGTTCTACTCATGTGACGCCCAAATCGTACCTCTCCTTTATTCAGGGCTACAAGTTCATATATGGAGAGAAGCATACAGAGATGCGAACTCTGGCCAACAGGTAAGTGTGAGGGTCGAATATGAAGTTGTTGTAAAGCAGTGGCTCTCAACTAGGGGCATATTTGCCCCAAGGAGACATTTTGCAATGACTGGAGACATTTATGTTTCTTAGAACTAGGGCGGGGGTATGGGGGGTGGTCGAGAGGTATTGCTGGGATCAAGAGTCAGAGGTCAGGGATGTGCTAAATTTCTTCACAGTGCACAGGACAATCCTCATCACATACAATTTTGCTGTTGCAACTCCGTGGACTGTAGACTGCCAGGTTCCTCTGTCCATGGGATTTCCCAGGCAAGAAGACTGGAGTGGGTTGCCATTTCTTCCTCCAGGAGATCTTCCTGACTGAGGGACTAAACTTGCATCTCCTGCATTGGCAGGCAGATTCTTTACCACTGAGCCACCTGGGAAATCCTTGTGAGATTTATTCAGCCTCAAAAACCAATAGTGCTGAGACTTAGAAACCTTCCTTTCAAGTTTGTTCGAAGGATCATTCCATGGTTGCTAGTGGCTTTATTCTTGCCCAATAAGATTAAATATTGCCAAGTTTGCTTGTGGCCTACCACTTTCTACAGTATTGGATGATAATAATAGAAACCTTGAGCTTGGAAAAAAGCTGAGAATACAGACATCCCCCCACACCTCCTCTCATCCCTTTCTTCCCACATGTTCTGAGTGTCTGGGATAGGAGAGCCTGCTTGATACATGTGTTCTCTGCACAGCAAATACCTTACTTCACTAAAATTTGTTCCCAACTTCCCAGCTCTACTTTTCTCTTTTATGAACACTTATCTCTTTTGCCTGAATACAACCAAGAAGTAGCCAAGGTTGCTACCTAAGGGACCCCTGGGTGAGTGATTGGACTAAATGACTCTAGGAACTCCTGTCTTTAAGATCACATTATTTTAGAGTCAAACAGGCAGCTGGTCCCTTCATGAGGCAGTTTGATACCTGTAAATTTGTTTCTTTTCTTGATCCCAGATCTTCCTTCTTTTAATGTCATTGGTCTTGTTAGAAAAAAAGGTTATTTATTTCCTTTCCTCCATGATAGGGTTTCAAGAAATTGAAGTCTGTTGTCATTTAGCTAAAGTTCATGTTTCTTGCATGAGACAGATTCTTGACACTGTTATTCCTCATGTCATACAGTGTTCTTAGCAGACTCACTCTTTTTACACTTAGTCTATGAAGAACCAACATGTGACTTTAGTCTGGAATCAAGCCTAGACATTTACTCTTTTTGTCAAGCCCTCTTGGGTTTGCTATTGTATATACAATATTCTTCAAATATGACCATTACTATCTTTATCAGTAGACCAGTACTTAGAAAATGTGGCCATGAACCACACATGTTAACACTTCCCTTGCCTTGGATTTTTAATCTCAGAATGAATACTGGATTGGAAAAGCTAAAAGAAGCTTCGGAGTCTGTTGCAGCTCTGAGCAGAGAACTGGAAGTGAAAGAAAAGGAGCTTCAAGTGGCCAATGATAAAGCCGACATGGTGGGTAGACATTGACACATGAACCATATTCATTTTGAATTCCCAATTCATAAATGTTAATACTGTATGCTTCTTCTCTAAGTTGTAACCATGGAAATGCAAATTATTTATTTCCATTATAATACCATATATATATATACCAATGATGCTATGAATGAAATAGGTAACTAATGAGAACCTACTGTATAGCACAGGAAACTCAATGCTCTGTGAAGATGTAGATGGGAAAGAAATCCAAAAAAGCCAGGATGTATGTATACATACAGCTGACTCACTTTTCTGTACAAGAGAAACTAATGCAACATTGTAAAGCAGCTATGCTCCAATACAAATTTTAAAAAGTACCATACTCTTAGTTCTATGTATGAAAAATTGTGTAAGTGGACAAAATTGACAAATCCAGGCAAAAATGTGCATTTTGAGCTGGGTGATTTTTGATGTACTTTTTTTGGTTTTATATTGAATTAGGTCTTAAAAGAAGTGACAATGAAAGCACAGGCTGCTGAAAAGGTCAAAGCTGAGGTCCAGAAGGTGAAGGACAAAGCCCAGGCCATTGTCGACAGCATCTCTAAAGATAAAGCTATTGCTGAGGAAAAACTGGAAGCAGCAAAGCCAGCATTAGAAGAAGCAGAAGCAGCCTTGCAGGTACATCTTTGTGATATAACAGATGTCATCTTCTAGGGCCTCGGAGGAAGATTAGGCAGAAAAGATGAAGAACAACGAAGAAATGTTCTACTGCTTCAGACCAAAGCTCTCTTCATTGTAATGATTTCAAGTGATATTTTCTGCTTGGAGATGTTATTTGCTTTTTTTAGAAATTGCATGTGGCACTTACATATTATCTTCTCACTCACAAGTGATGGGCAGTGCCATATAATAGTGGTCTGGGTGCCAGCTTCTCATTTCAACTGTTACCAATAAACTATGTGACATTGGAAAAGTCATACAAAATTTCTAAAATATTTTTTTCACTCATTCATTGAGGGTGTTAGAGAAGGTTAGTAAGATACAGCTTTCTTTGAGTGTACATATAAATTATCCAAACAAAGGACTACTGATCTAGTGCTATGTGTTAAGGTCAGGCTTTGACCAGGCTTCCAACACAATGCAGTTATGTGGCAATATCATAAATGATGAAATTAGAAACGAGGTTGGAGTCTGGGAAAACATGTTCAATCTAGTGAAGTAGGCCATATCTTCAAGGGCTGGCCCTTTTTGACATTGGTCTAATTCGAGGTGTTTTGGACTCAAGTTATTGTTTTTGCTGTTTTGTCCCTGGTGGTCCAGTGCTTAACATTCTGGTCCAGTGGTTAACTTTCTGCACTTCCAGTGCAGTGGGTGTGGTTCAATCCCTGGTCAGGGGAATAAACTCCTTAGTCCACTCATCTGTTGTCCTATGTTATTGACTCTTGGCTTGGAAAGTGGCTGGAGAAATGGAACACTGCTGACCTGTCCATTGCTAATTCAAGTTATGTAACCTCAATTGAACTTACATCATTATGTGATGTAGTTATTATTTTTTGCTACCTTCTTAGCACACTTCCTGAAACACTTATAAATTTTTTTGATCCACGTTAAGTCTTTAAGCTTTCTGAGTCAGTATACAACATATTGTATAAGAGAATTTTTACTCTTAAGAGACAGTGAAGATGTTGCCTTCCTGTCTTATCTTTCCAAAGTTTCACACCATTCTTACAGCGGATGTGTCTTTCCTTACTGTTTCTTCATTTCTTCTTGCACTGGCTAAACTGTCCTCCTTAAGTCTTCCAGGGTCCTTAGCCTCTCAGATTGGTGGATACCTCATCTTCCCCAGTCCCACTTTTAAAAGACCAATTTATGAAGTTGTGATTGATATGTAAAAAGCCACATATATTTAATATGTATAGCTCTGTGAGTTTGGGATGAGTGCACACCTATGAAGCCATCACCACCTTCAAGGCCATAGACACATCCATCAACTCTCAAAGTTTCCTCCTGCTCCCTTTATTACTGTTTTTTTCTTTAAAATTTTTATTTATCTATTTTTATTGGAGTATAGTTGTTTTACAATTTGTGTTAGTTTCTATTTTACAGTAAATGAATCAGCCATACATTTGCATATATACCCCCCGCTTTGGACCTCCTTCCCATTTAGGTCACCACAGAGCGTTAAGCAGAGTTCCCTGTGCTATGCAGTAGGTTCTCACTAGTTATCTATTTGTCAGTAGTATGTGGGTGTCAGTTCTAATCTCTCAATTCCTCCCACCCTTCCTTTCCCCGATATCTCTAGCTCTGTGTCTCTATTTCTGCTTTGCACATAAGATCACCTATACCATTTTCTTAGATTCCACATATATGCACTAATATATGATCTTTGTGTTTCTTTTTCTGACTTACCTCACTCTGTATATGACACTCTCTAGGTCCATTTGCATCTCTACAAATGACCTGGAGTCACTCCTTTTTATGGCTGAGTGGTACTCCACTGTGTGTGTGTACCATATCTTCTTTATCCATTCCTCTGTTGATAGACATTTAGGTAGCTTCCATGTCCTGGCTACTGCAAATAGTGCTGTTATGAACATTGGAGTGCATGTATCTTTTTGATTATGATTTTCTCTGGCTTTGTGCCCAGTAGTGGGATTACTGGATCACAGGGTAATTCTGTTTTTCTTATTGCTATTTTTTTTGATAAGGACACAACTTAAGATCTACCCATTAATTTCAAGTATACAATAAAGTATTGATAACAGTGGGCACTGTGCTGTAGAGCAGAGCTCTAGAATTTATCTTGCATAACTAAAACTTTCTACCCTTTGACCATCACCTTCCATTTCCTTCTTCCTTCAGCCCCTGGCAACACCACTCTACTCTCTGCTTCTATGAGTTTATTTGAGATTCCACATGTAAATGATATCATGCAGCATCTTTCTTTCATGTTTAGCTTATCTCACTTGACAAAATGTGTTCCAGGTCCGTCCATACTGTTGCAAATGGCAGAATTTCCATTATCGACGCCTGAATAATATTCCATTGGATGTAAATACCATATTTGCTTTATCCATTCGTCCATCAATGGACATTTACAGTGCTTCCATGTCTTTGCCATTGTGAATAATACTGCAGCAGACATAAAGGTGCTGATATCTCTTTAAGATCCTGAACATATCCTCCCCCTGCCCATTTTAAGACACTCTGGCTCCACTGAGAGTCTTTGATCAATAGAGAGAAGACAAAGATACTGTAAAGAAACTTCTAAACCTTTATTTGACTTGTGATACTAACAGCATTATAGGAACAGAGCATGTGGCATCTACATTTTCATAAGATTTCAAAAGCCTGACATGTGTCTTAATATTATAAAATATTTTCCAATATCCTCCTAATTAATACTCTCTACCACTACAATATTCAGCAATACCATCAATGCAGAAATGTCTGGGAATAGGGGCAAGGTGATTGGGATATCTAGGGGTACATTCAAACTCTGTCTTGGCATCAGCCATGTAAACCTACAAAACAAATAAAGTAACAGCAAAGAGTGTGTCTATTCTTATCCCAATGCTATTCTGATCTGACTGCTTTGTATAATTATATATATATATATAAATAAAAATAAATAAATAAATATATATGCACACACACACACACACACACATGTAATAGTCATATTGCTTTGCCTGTAGAAGAAAGAGGAATCTAATGTTTAGCTGAAATAGTTTGAACTTCAGCTATACCCTCACCCCCAGTTCATTTTACCTGGGTCCCCAACATAATTGAGTCCAAGTCTGTTTGAGATTTCCCCCTTTTAAAGCTAAAGGGTAAATAAATAGGGCTTAATCAAACTTATAAGTCTTTGCACAGCAAAGCAAACCATAAACAAAATGAAAAGACAGCTCACAGACAGTGAGAAAATATTTGCAAATGAAGAGACCAATAAAGGGTTAATTTCCAAAATATACAAACAACTCAATTAAAAAAAAAAACAACCAAAAAGTGAGCACAAGATCTAAATAGACATTTCTCCAAAGAAGACATACAAATGGCCAACAGACACATGGGAAGATGCTCAATATTACTAATTATTAGAGAAATTAAATCAAAACTGCAATGAGATATCACTTCACACCAGTCAGAATAGCCATCAGCAAAAAGTCTTACAAATAATAAATGCTGGAGAGGATATGGGAAAGAAGGAGCCCTCCCACACTGTCGGTGAAAATGTAAATTGGTACAGCTTCCATGGAGAACAATGTGCAGGTCCCTTAAGCATTAAAAACAGAGCTACCGTGTGGTCCCGCAGTCTCACTTCTGGGCATATATCCAGAGAAAACTATCATTTGAAAGGATACATGCATCTCAGTTTTCACTGAAGCACTATTTACAATAGCCAAGACATGGGAGCAACCTAAATGTCCATCAACAGATAAGTGGATAAAGACGATGTGGTACATATATACAATGGAACATTACTCAGCCATGAAAAGAATGAAATATGCTATTTGCAACAACATGGATGGACCTACCTAGACACTATCATATTAAGCGAAATAAGCTGTAAAGAGAAAGACAAATACCATATGGTCTCATTTATATGTGGATACAAATGAACTTATCTATGAAACAGAAATAGACAGAGAGAACAGATTTGTGGTTGCTAAAATGCTGGGGGAAGGGTTGGATTGGGAGTTTAGGATTAAAAGATACAAACTATTGTGTATATGTATATAAATATATATATATTTATATATGAATCACTATATACCTGAAACTAATACATTGTAAATCAACTATACTTTGATAAAATAAATTTAAAAATAAACAAACAAAAGCTAAAGTGAAATAAGCATGTCAGACTCTTTTATATCCACTTTAATTTGATGCTGCTTTCCCTATTGGTAGCTATTATGTTTCTCTCCTTTCTCTCTTATAGCCAAATATCTCAAATTAAGGTCTGTCTGCTATTTCTAGTTTTTTTTTTTTTTAACCACAAATTCTCCTTCACTTCCAGCTGTCTAGAATTCACAAATGCTAGTGTACTGAAAAAATCCTTTTCAAAGTAGATAGTTACCTTTCTAATTACCAGGTTCAGTGGTTTTCTTTTCTTCTTATTTTCCCCAAAATTCTCAGAGAAAAGATCATTAGCTTTGATATGAAGTTCATGGGGTACCTTCCTTTGACAGGAGGGTTGCAAATGAAAATGAGATGGAAGGTCTGCAAGGTCTAGAAGGAATGAAGGTGCAGTATGTCCTAGAAATAGAACAGTATCAGATGCTTATTTTTGTGTTTCCAATGCTTATTTCATTGATAGAACAATTATTATCGACCACAGCAGGTCTATGTGACTGTTAAGTAATTTACTGTATAAGAATCTTCGTATGGAACAGAACTTTTCTAAGAGCTTAGTGAAATTCCTGTTGCTCATGTTCCATCATCTAAAGGTCAGTTTCCAGCTAAGAAACCTCTAATTATGCAACTGGCAGCCCCGCGGCTACCCGCTGGTGTCGGTCCAGGGTGACGAGCTGTAAGAGAGAGAGTCAGATTCTTGACCTACATAACTAATGAGTGAAAAGAACGCTGCAAGTCCTGGAGTTTCCCTGGTTGAGAATCCCTGGAATCTACGTTAGAGCTGATGATTCTTTTCCTTTCAGATGGCTTCCTCTTCTGACACTAAGTGGCTGTTACAATTTTAGAGAAGTCACAGCTCCTTATCAGCTGGCGAACATGTCTCTTGCTGTGTCTACTCTGGCTGTCACTTTGAATTGTAAAAATCTGAACATGTGGGGATGTGTGTTTCTTTGGGATTAAATATGCTTCTAGCCCTCATGACTGCGTCGAACTTAAAAATGCTTGCACTCCTCTGTTGAAGTACAGTAAGTCCCCTACATATATATGAATGTTTTAAGTTGCGAACTTCAAAGATGCGAACATGGATTCTATCAATGTCAGGCGTGAGTGAAACCCCGACTGGCCCTCCATCTCCTATCGCTGACAATCCTTCAGCTCTACCATCTCCCACCCCTTCTCCCTCCTCTAGTCAGTGACCCTTCTTGCCTGTTCACTCTATGCCAGTCCCTGTGGGCCAGCTGTGGTCCTGTTACCTGTACTTTTCAAGGTGCTGTGTACTGTAGGATTAAAAGTGTATTGTATCTGTTTGCTTTTTATGTATTATTTGTGGGAAAAGTATTATAAACCTATTACAGTACTGTACTATGTCACCGATTGGGTACCCAGGCTAACTTTCGACTCATGAACAAATTGGACTTAACAGATGTGCTCGCAGAATGGAACTTGCTCATAGGTAGGGGACTTCCTGTAGCCATCCTTGGAGGGTAAATGTTTGTTTCCGCTTTTCCTGTCTTGATGATAACTCCCTCTCCTCCCCAGACCATCAAGCCTTCCGATATCGCTACTGTCCGCACGCTAGGCCGACCCCCTCATCTCATCATGAGGATCATGGATTGTGTGCTGCTGCTGTTTCAGAGGAGTGTCAATGCAGTGAAAATTGACCTGGAGAAAAGCTGCACGGTTCCTTCCTGGCAGGAATCTTTAAAACTGATGACGGCAGGGAACTTTCTGCAGAATTTGCAGGTTGGTAGTTCAGTCATGATGGGCCAAGAGGGGATTCAGACTTCACTGGAGTGTCTGGATCCATTAACAGAAGATGAATCTGCATGCATATTTTTTTAACTTACTGTTTTTCATCTTTATTGGGGTATAATTGATAAATAAAAATGTATTATAATGAAGATGTATGACTTGACGTCTTGATGTTTGTATTGATACATTGTGAAATGCTTTCACCATAGTCCATCCATTTGTTGTTGTTCAGTCGCTCAGTCGTGTCTGACTCTGCGACCTTATGGACTGCAGCATACCAGGTTTCCCTGTCCTTCACTATCTCCTGGAGTTTGCTCAAACTCATGCCCATTGAGTTGATGATGCCATTCAACTATCTCATCCTCTGGGTTTAATCCATCCATTAAATCCAATAAATATCCAATTAAATATCTATCACCTCACATAGTTACCATTTTTCCCTTTTTTCTTTTGGTGGTGAGAACACTTAGGATCTAGTCTCCCAGCAAATTTCAAGTATATAATACAGTATTGTTAACTATATTCACATTGCTGTACATCAGATCCCCAGGACCTTCTCATCTTGTGTAACTGACACTTTGACCCTTGACCTTTGACTAGCATCTTCCCCTTTCTCTTCCCCCAGTCCCTAGCTACCACCATTCTACTCTCTGCTTCTGTGAGTCTATTTTCAGTTCCACATATAAATGATAATAGGCAGTATTTGTCTTTCTCTGTCTGACTTATTTCACTTAGCATATGCCCTCCAGGTCTGTCCTTGTTGTTATAAATGGCAGAATTTCCTTCTTTTTTAAGTCTGAGTAATATTCTTCATATATATTCACAATTTGTATTTAAGTATCTTCTCAGAGTAGAAGTTTCTCTTTCAAATATAAGACATCATAAGCATTAGAGCTTTAGAGTTTCTTTATATGTAAAATATGAGTAATTTGTCATCTGTATGTTTGCAAATATCTTCTTTCACTCTCTGCCTTAGTTGTTCATTCCAGTAATTGTGTCTTTCGGTTAGCAGATGTTCTTGTTTATTATAGTCCAGTTTATCAATATTTTCCTTAATAGTGCTTTCTGTGTTCTGTTTAGTAAATCTTTGCCTGTCTCTAGAAAATCCCATGGATGGCGGAGCCTGGTGGGCTGCATTCCATGGGGTCACTAAGAGTCGGACACGACTGAGCGACCTCACTTTCACTTTTCACTTTCATGCATTGGAGAAGGAAATGGCAACCTACTCCAGTGTTCTTGCCTGGAGAATCCCAGGGACGGCGGAGCCTGGTGGGCTGCCATCTATGGGGTCACACAGAGTTGGACACGACTGAAGTGACTTAGCAGCAGCAGGGTAGAATAAATGCACTTATCTTTACTTTTGGCCTCAGAGGGAGTAGGAGAGGGCGGGATGATCTGCGAGAATGGCGTTGAAGAATATATACTATTATGTAAGAAACGAATCACCAGTCTATGTTTGATACAGAATGCAGGACGCTTGGGGCTGGTGTACGGGAATGATCTAGAGAGACGTTGTGGGGTGGGAGGTGGGAGGGGGACTCGGGATTGGGAGCTTGTGTGCACCTGTGGTGGATTCGTGTCGATGTATGGCAAACCCAATAGAGTATTGTAAAGTTAAA
>SJYV01027548.1:102374-128321 GCA_006410875.1 Neotragus pygmaeus
TTTCACTTTCATGCATTGGAGAAGGAAATGGCAACCTACTCCAGTGTTCTTGCCTGGAGAATCCCAGGGACGGCGGAGCCTGGTGGGCTGCCATCTATGGGGTCACACAGAGTTGGACACGACTGAAGTGACTTAGCAGCAGCAGGGTAGAATAAATGCACTTATCTTTACTTTTGGCCTCAGAGGGAGTAGGAGAGGGCGGGATGATCTGCGAGAATGGCGTTGAAGAATATATACTATTATGTAAGAAACGAATCACCAGTCTATGTTTGATACAGAATGCAGGACGCTTGGGGCTGGTGTACGGGAATGATCTAGAGAGACGTTGTGGGGTGGGAGGTGGGAGGGGGACTCGGGATTGGGAGCTTGTGTGCACCTGTGGTGGATTCGTGTCGATGTATGGCAAACCCAATAGAGTATTGTAAAGTTAAATTTAAAAATAAATAAATTTAAAAAAAAAATAAAAAAAAAATAGAAGTTTTGATGTTTTATCTTTAATATTTAGATCTTGAGACAACTGATTGGGATTCCCAAGTCCCATCCATACCCCACAGAGTAACTTCAGCAGTCTTTCATTCAGTTTTTACTTAAAAATTTTTTTCATAGTTTCTTTTTAAAATTTTAATTTTTATTGAAGGATAATTACTTTACAATATTATGATGATTTCTGCCATACATCAACATGAATGAGCCATAGGTATACATATATCCCTTCCCTCTTAAATCTCCCTACCACCTCCCTCCCCATCCCACCCCTCTCAGTTGTCACAGAGCACCAGCTTTGGGTTGCCTGTGTCATACAGTAGATTACCATTGTCTATCTATGGTAATATATATGCTTCAATGCTACTCTCTCAAATCATCCCACCTTCTCTCTCCCTACTGTGTTCAAAAGTCTGTAGATAGGTTCATCAGTACCATCTTTCTAAGTTCCATATATATATGTTAATATGCAATATTTGTCTTTCTCTTTCTAACTTACTTCACTTTGTATAATAAGGTCTAGGTTTTTCCGCCTCATTAGAACCGACTCAAATGCATTCCTTTTTATAGCTGAGAAATATTCCATTGTGTACATGTACTACAACTTCTTTATCCATTTATCTGTTGATGAACATCTAGGTTTCTTCCATGCCCTAACTATTGTAAATAGTGCTGCTGTGAACACTGGGGTATATGTCTTTTTCAGTTTCATTCAGTTTTTAATTCAATGTTGCCCATGTGGCTACTGTGGCCAGAGCATCCTGTGAGGCCTTTTACAGCAGCTCTAAAAAGAAGTAGCTTCTGAAACCAGTGGGTTATACAGGCTTGTCTCAGGTAATTGAAATATGAGCCTCTGAGATGTAAGTGCCCCATGAAGGAATAGCATGCTATTTGGGTGGAGAGTGGGGTGGCGATTAATCTGACTATGAGTGTGTGGAAGAGCAGTGGTGGTAGCGGGTGGGGCTCAAAAAATACTCACCGAAAAATGTGTCAGTGCATTGGACTTGCCTTATATACCTGCTGCAGAGCCACTGTTCTTGGAAGCTACTTTGCTATTTGCCTTCTGTCACCGCCATCCTTCCAATTGCTCCCAAATATTCTTCTGGCTTCTCTATTTTTTAAGTCTCACAAAAGAAACTTGCATTTTTAAGGAGCTCTGAATAAAGGTGAGTTTTGCTGTGTGCTATGTATGTTCTGTGCAGATTTATTTATATGAATTATTTAGGTGCTACATTTCTTTCTACTTGGAAAACATTTAATTATCTTCATTGAGATGATCAAACGCCATTTTTAAAAGATCCAATTCCACTGATTGGTCAGTTTTCTCTTGTAATGCAAGAAGGTACTCTTAATCCATTTCTGTTACTATTTTAAAATTTTATCCCTCCAGAAGAGAAAAGTTCTCTCATAATCTTGATAGTTCAGTGATTAAAAATTAATTCATCACCCTGAAGGCTTAATGTCCAACTGATTTTGTCACATTTCAGGTGAGTTTAATAGAACCTCTCTCTGAATGTGTTAAGCATTTGGTTGCTGCTAAATGCTAAATATATATGTCTAAATATATACACTTTACATATCTGCTTTATTTGCAATGCTAAATAAATGTATCATTTTATTTGCCTAATATCCTGAAATATCGACAAGATATTCATCCATTCTTGGATTTAACCATTTGTTTCAGTGGTATCATGAGCATAATGTGATTATGACTTAATGGACAAAGGCATTTTAACTTTATTTCACTCCATTCTTCCACAGCAATTCCCGAAAGACACAATCAATGAAGAAGTGATAGAATTTTTGAATCCGTGATTATGACTTAATGGACAAGGCATTTTAACTTTATTTCACTCCATTCTTCCACAGCAATTCCCGAAAGACACAATCAATGAAGAAGTGATAGAATTTTTGAATCCTTACTTCGAAATGGCAGACTACAACATCGAAACCGCTAAACGAGTGTGTGGGAATGTAGCGGGTCTTTGTTCCTGGACCAAGGCCATGGCTTCCTTCTTTTCCATAAACAGAGAGGTGTTGCCTCTGAAGGTAAGCTTCCTTGGTGGTGCTTCAGGATGTGTGCCAGCAGGGGGTCTCTGGTTCAACAGGGCTTATCTTTCCTGCAGCAAAGGAGTCTCAGATGTTATTAGTCTCAAGTCTATGATAAGAACTGGTGCTAGACTGGCCAAGCATAGCATGTTTCTTTCTTCTCTGTAATCCTCCTGCCACTGGAATTGTATGGGCCTTAAGCATGGACTCTACAAGGATACTAAGTCCACTGTGGGCTGCTAGACATTTCCCCCTTCACCCTGACAATGTTAACTTGAGAAAAAGAAGCACAGAAAACTATAGCACAGGATCCACCAGTAATGTCCAAGATCTCTTGCCAGGGAGTCCTATGAATGGTGTGGGGTGGACACAGTCACTGGTGGCTGGACTTGGCTTCAGAGGTGACCTAGTATTCCCTCTCCCTTTGACCCTCAGGAAAGAGACTGACTAGCATCCTTTATTTAATGCGGGCTGACAATATGCCACTGTTTGTCTTTGAGTTATTGAATTTCTCAGCATTATTTGTCCATGTCTCCATATCATTCAGTGACAGTCTTTAGCAGATGGAGAGGCAAGTACATGTTTTGAGAATGAAATATTAATGCCTCAAAAATCACACCTAATGGTTTGGTTGATTAATTTGCTTTCGTATAAGTCTGATCTCTTTCAACTGTCAACTAAAATCCTCTTATACATACAAACTACATGAGGAACTTAATAATCATGCTAAAAATAATCATGAATAAAAAGAAGATAGGGAGAGAGTTTCACATTCCATTTTATTTTCTCATTATTACCATACCTGGAGCATTTAGTCAGTGGGGAGTCCCTGGAGGTCTTAGGGCAACTTGAAACTGAAGGGATTAGTTTGGCTTAGAGATTTTTAGAGCAAATAGTTGAAGTCATGCTGGCAGGTACTATGGATTCAGGACCATTGAAGACTCCAGTTGGCTATTTTGATACTGACTGAACCACCGAATCCAGTGAAAAGTATAGGGCATCCTTTGCAAATTTTTCCAGTGGGTAAGCATACATAAGTGCCTCCAAGGGAATTAGAGTTGAATTCACCAGGGGGAGTTTTTATTTTGTTGTAATTACTAGAAATAAAATGAGTTAAAATCAGTATAAAATAATGGACATTCTAAACAAGGCTGATGCAAGAACAACATCTTCTCCATTGCATTTGGTACAATTCAGGCTCCATCCAGTCCCAGGACAATGTAAGTCCGACAGTAGTACATGAAGGGAACACCAGGAGGGAGAACCTTCTAGTTGTAGCTGGAACCTATGCTTGTCTTCTGAGAAGCCTGTTCAGGGGGTGCCCTCCTGTGTTCTTAGTAGCATCCAGCATCCCAAAGTCTTTATTTTGTCAAGTCCCTCCTAATTGGCATTCTCATAAAAATAAACATAGTTACATAGATCCTACATGTTCATAGCATAGAGAGAAGTAGAAGACAAAGAAAGTGTAGTCTCATTCAGCAACTCTGTACAGTATATTAAGAAATACAGACCAAAGGGTCTAACTTCACTGATTTCTGAAGGGGTTTCTCTCATTCCCCAAGTGAAGAGTTTGAGGACACTCCTTTGACTCCACTGGGGACCTCTTCATCACTCATTAGTGATGGAGACACTGAGGGACTCTTCTTTCATCTTACAATTCCTCTAGACAGGCCAAGTGACTTCTAATAGTGGATAAACTTAAACAAATATTGATGACAAGAATTGCAATTTAAATTCTATTTAATTTCATTCTCATGAGACTTCTCCTTAGAAACTCTGTGAAAACTAATAAATATGAGTTCACATAAACAGAACATTGCAACAGTAGAGCCTTAAATATTGAACGTAGATAATAACACTGTTATTTATGGAGGGACTTCCCTGGTGATCTAGTGGTTAAGACTTCGCTTTCCAATGCAGGAGTGTGAGTTCCATCCCTGCTCAGGGAACAGAGATCCCGCATGCCTTGATGCCAAAAAAACAAAACATAAAACAGAAGCCATGTTGTAATAAATTCAATAAAGACTTAAAAAATGGCCCATATCAAAAAGATCTTTAGAAGAGTGATATTAATATATTATTATCTATTAAACTCTTGTTATAGACCAGGTCCCAGACTTGGGTTTTTACATACAATCATATTTAACACACACATAACACACTCTCATAAATCTTAGCAGGTAGTTTTTCAATATCTTAATGGAGAAACTGAGGCTCATAGAGTTTAAGTAATCTTAATAGAGTCCTGCAGCTCCTAATGTGAGCAGTTGGAGTTGAAAGATTTTTATACCCTTTGATTATATCTTTTGAGTACTTCATTAAAAAGATTATTATTTTTTTTCTGAGGAAAGTCCTTGAAAACATCCAAAATTTGGGGGACTGCATACTTTGACATTAACAGAGTGGTCTTGCTGTTCCTCCTTGTTTAAGTCATGGCAACAGATTCTTCTTAGAGCAGAGATGAGGAAAAATGTTCCAAGAGTCAGAATATTTGTAAACTGTAATTTTTAAGCCATGCATTTGCTGTCATTGGTTCTAGTCATGGAACTAGATATTCCTTTAAAGAATTATTTTGCCAAAATTTGGGAACCTGGGGTTATCAGGTAAGAACATAACATCTCAAAAGAATATTTTTAAGATAATCTTTTCTTCTCAAACACCTCAGAAATAATATGATGCTGTATTGGGTTTCCCCATCAAAGTCAGTTTTACCGTTTTAAAAACTTAAAAGAGAGAATTTAGATTCCAAAATTTTTTCAAAAAAATTTTAATTCCTGTAAGCACAGACTATTTTCTACATCACCTTTTCCAAATATTGCTTTTTTCACCACAATATTGCTTTTGATTACATCTTTTGAGTCTAATTTAGCTTCCTTAAAACAAATACTTTTTATTTGGTCACAGCTCAAGTATCAATTCTTTGCTTGAAAGCAAGTAATATATGAGAATTACAGGAATACCGTCAAGTCCATCTCTACCCATGAACACCTAGATCTTTATATTCAGTGATTAATTATGTTTCATTCTTTGTCTTGTTTTAACATCATCATTAACAGTGATGAGCTCTCCTTGGCAGATGGTTCTAAATATTCAACTTTTCCCCTACAACTACATATTAAAATAATCTGCAATTTGCATTTATGCATTTACTATTACAGTGTTCGAGTTTAGGGACTGGCAAACTATGGTCCACAGGCCAAATCTAACTTACCATCTGTATATGCACAGCTCATAGAGTTTTAAATTGAGTACTTAAGCAAAATTCTTGATTTTGCCTCCTGTTCCCCAAAGCCAAAAATGTTTACTATCTGGAATTTTATGAAAAAGTTTGCTGATTCTCTCTTAATGACTTATAATTGTCTGCTTACAAACATGTCAAGTTCACATGAAGACTTGGCCTTGATAATGTAATTTGAGAAGACTCTCAAAGAATAAAGAACAGGTGTAGCATGGACTTCCCCGAGTTCTCAGATGCTAAGTGAGGGATGTCTGGGTTGCCGCCTGTCTCTTCATGCTGTGGGTGTCCTATGCAGGCCAACCTGGTGGTGCAGGAGAACCGCTACGTGTTGGCCATGCAGGATCTGCAGAAGGCCCAGGCCGAGCTGGACGACAAGCAAGCCGAGCTGGATATGGTGCAGGCTGAGTACGAGCAGGCCATGACCGAAAAGCAGGTGACTGTCCTCTGACACTGTGGTCAGCCCTTCATTCCTTCCTGCTTTCTCTCTCTAAGGATTTGATTTCCAGCGGGGATTCATTTAAGTGATGCACAATGCATACACACATACATGCACGCACACGTATACACACAGCACATGTGCCTTCATCAGGTCCTGGAGTTTGTTTCTAGCAGACATCGAGGACCTTCGGTGAGAGGTCAGGATATTCAGCCAAAACAGAAGTCACTGCTGGAACATGGATGTTCTGGGTTTTCTTGTAAATTGTGATGAAAGCAGCATATTGTGCAGCATTTTTGATATGTTTTTCAAATTACATCCTCCCACTTTATCTCATTTAATCTTTAAATAATCTCTCAAGGTAGGCAGGGTAGGGATTTTTATAGTATTGTCATTTTAAAGAAGGGAACTCAGGGGACTTCCCTGGTGGTCCAATGGCTAAGACTTTGTGCTTCCAGTACAAGGAGCATGGGTTCAATCCCTGGTCAGGGAGTTAAGATCCCACATAGTGTGGCAAAAAAAAAAATGAAAACAAAATGAAAATTAAAAAAAAAAACAATAAGGAAAGGAACTTAGGTCCAGAAA
Source organism: Neotragus pygmaeus (assembly GCA_006410875.1). Classification (NCBI taxonomy): domain Eukaryota; kingdom Metazoa; phylum Chordata; class Mammalia; order Artiodactyla; family Bovidae; genus Neotragus; species Neotragus pygmaeus. The sequence continues at coordinate 109,166 of SJYV01027548.1, forward strand.
GGACAAGAGAATGGTCCAGAATGACAAGAGAGATCTTGATCGTCTGATGCCTTTTCGGGCCTCTCTGCTGGATCAATCTGACTGCATGGCTGTGTCCCAGTCACAGAGCCCACCCACAGCCTCCTCAACCTCTGCATGTTCTTCAACTTTAGCACTCTTCAAAATCAAGGTTTGTATATTTCTTCTCCACTGAGCAGCAAGCTCTTTCATTGATTTTTACTAACTCCAGTTCCACTGGGGCCTCCTTCATTCTGGAAATCAAGGCAGATATAACATAAACCTAATGTAGCTTAAGCTTCATTTTCCCTCACTTGCACAGGCCCCATAAATGCTGAGTTTACTGGGAGCCATGGAGAGATCTATGGGGAGAGTATTTTATTTAGATAAAGTACCTGGAGATCCTAGGGGAAAGGAACCTGAATTCTTCACCATCAGGACTTTGTAGTACTTTTTCCCTGCTGATTCTCATTACATGTTCACTTGGCTGTTTTGTATTTGTGACAATTCTTTAATGATTTTCTTAAAGTGATCCCCAGATTATGTAAGCATCTGTCCTCACAAAATCTCTATCTGCCTCCGATAAAGCATACATCTGGAAAACAAGATCTAGATTCTCTCTGTGCTTTCCTTGATGATTTATTTTAGAACCTTTGCTGCTTCTCAGTTGTCACTTGGCTGGATGGAGATTCCTGCTCTGTTGGTCTGTCCCTTTACAGGGTCCCAATGAGCAAATTTAAATAAACATCAGTTGTACAATATGCAAGATGTATAGTATTCTCTGTTAAAGATAAGTCTCCTGAAAGCAAAATAAGAGCTTTATAGAAATTTTGGAGAAGTAATTATGTATCATCATTTGGATTTATTACTTATGGTCTATGAAATTCACTTATAATATCAAGAGAAAATTCACTTTGCAGTTTGAAAGTCTTCTTTAGAAACTGTGAGGAAGGCCTGTTAATTTCTACCATTTGGACACTCACATTGGGAAGCGCTGCTTCATATAGTAAACATATTTTACAGCCTCATTTTATTATCTTTCAGTTTTAACAGTTTTGCATTAGTTCACTCAAGCTCTTGTTTTCGAGTATCTGCTATTTGTTAGGTAAGCAATTGTAAGGACCATGTACGTACAGCTACTATAAAGGTATGGCTCTAACTTAAAAAATTGAACTTCAACAAATGTCATGTATTTTTCATTAAGAAAATAGAATCCGGCCATGTGCTGGCCTGGCGTGAAGTTGACCTTTAGTCATGGTGGTGTTGCTTCTTCCTCCATGGAGCTCCATGAGAGTCCAGGGTTACAGACTACAGAAGAGGCGGCGGGGTGGCGGGGGCGGTGTGTGTGTTTCAAGTCTGCAGTTCACGGTCACGACTGGTGACCTCATCACCCAGGTGTGCAGTCCCTGGAGGAGTGTGTGCCCTGCTGCTCTGTGCACTGGGCAGGGCTTTGTGGAGGGCCCACTTCCCCAGGGATCTGGTCACATTCTAGGGCGTTGGGAGAGAGAGGGCCAGGAGTACTGCCCACGGAAGCCAAGGAATCCTGCACCCTCCTCCAGCCAGGCGCAGAGAGAAAATTCGCTTCTCACTCCTGTCTGCTCCCATCCCCCATTTCCCAGTCACCCCTGAGGAGCCTGGGCTTCCAGAAAGCAACAGCCAGGAGGGGAGAGGTTGGCCAGTTTATATTCAGTCACACGGAAGTGGGGATGGGGAACTTAGGGAGGATAACTTAATATTAAAATTATCTTTCACATGAAAAGTTTGTTTTAAAGGTAGGCAGATATAAATAAGGGCTATTCTGGTGGCTCAGTGATAAAGAACCCGCCTGCTTAATGCAGGGGATGTGGGTTTGATCCCTGATTCTGGAAGATCCCCTGGAGGAGGGCATGGCACCCCACGCCAGTATTCTTGCCTGGAGAACCCCATGGACAGAGGAGCCTGGAGGGCTACAGTCCATGGGGTTGCAAACAGTCGGATACAACTGAGTGACTGAACAGCAATAATAAGAAAGCAGTGATGTCATATGATACTTCCAGCTGACACCTTTCATTCTGGGGAGATACAAACAAATATGGATGATGTACAGGTGTGGGCACACCTCTCAGCTGGGCTTTTGGGTTTTCTGCATTAACTCTGCTGCTGCTGCTGCTGCTAAGTCACTTCAGTCGTGTCCGACTGTGTGATTCCATAGACGGCAGCTGAAAACTGAGCAGACTAGAACAAACTGGAACAAGTATCTTGTTTCTGAAAAACACTGTATTACACTATTTTTACAAAAGCAATTTGTGTTTCTTTATAGAAAATACACATAGGTAACCCTGGTGATAAAGCCTAAAAATATTTTACTCTTTATCATTTTGTATCTACACATATGCCTGATTTACAAATATTTTAAATTCACATAAAACTGTAACAGATCATTCAGTACATACTGCTTTATAAATGAAATTTAACTAATGATTATTTTTCATAATGATTATATTTTAATGGCTTCAGAGTATTCTTATTCACAGGGTACCATAAAGTATGTAAATTATCCTCTATTGTTAGACATTTCGCCTATGTATATGCCATATATATTATATAAATATGTGTGAATATTACATGAACTCCCAGTGACTTGTTATATAGCTAAACCTTTAACCATATACATTATTGTTTCATAAGTATACATTTTTACAGATAGAATTAACAGCTGTCTCTTCGATATTGAGAAACTGAACCATTTGCTTTTTTTTCCCTTAAAATTTTTTTAAGGAATTTTTATAGTGTTGTGTTGGTTTCTGCCATTCAACATCGCAAATCAGCCATAATTACATATACCAAGCCCTTTGTTTTTAAGAACAAAGCTCTGAGTGGCAACAGTCTGTGGCTCTTGCTGTGCAGTCACTTTAGTCGTGTCCGACTCTCTGTGACCCCTAAGGACTGTATCCCACCAGGCTCCTCTGTCCATAGGATTTTCTAGGCAGGAATACGGGAGTGAGGTGCTGTTTCCTTTTCCCGGGGATCCTCCTGACCCAGGGATCGAACCCAGGTCTCCTGTTTGGTAGGCAGACTCTTTACCACTGGAAGAGTCCACTCTTTCTACTGTGTGGAAGTCTATTTAGAGGTCTTTTATTGACACAAGAGCGATAGGTAGGGGCCTGCTGAATTAATGCAGCTGGAATTTGTGAATAAGCTTCAGAACTCCACAACCTGAAGAAAATCTAGTGTTTCACCTGAAATCAAAGGAGATATGGAGTTAGACAAAGTAATAGTGATGCTAGAACTTTAACATGAGAACCATCATTTCTCATTTTAAAGTAGGGATATGCATGTCTTTACATTTTGTTGTGCTCTGTGATATTAGCATGTATGCTTATATTTTATTTGTAATTTTTGATAGGAAAATCATCAATGATGCAAATTTTCATTATATCTCAGTTTATGAAAATCTGGGGAGGGTCTGCCCATTGGCTCAGGACCCCTCCTGAGGAATCCTTCTATGTTCCATAAATAGGGCTTAACACAGGCTGGACTGACCCAGACACATAGAAATGGAAGTTAATGTTTCCTGTGAAATAAATGGCTCACATTGCTCACAAAGGTGTATAACATATATTGTTTTAGAATTATGTTTTTGAGCTGCAGCCTCTATTTTTCTGAAAAGATGCTTTCTTCGGGTTTAGACCTTGCTTGAAGATGCAGAGAGGTGCAGACATAAGATGCAGGCTGCTTCGGCACTGATCGGAGGCTTGGCAGGAGAAAAAGAAAGATGGACAGAGCAAAGTAAAGAGTTTGCTGCACAAACTAAAAGACTCGTAGGTATGTAAATCCCTTTATTAGCTTCCCAGGTGGCTCAGGAGACTCAGTTATGATCCCTGGGTTGGGAAGATCCCCTCGAGGAGGAAATGACAACCCACTCCAGTATTCTTGCCTGGAGAATTCCATGGGCAGAGGAGCCTGGCAGGCTACAGTCCATGGAGTTGCAGAGTCGGACAGGACTGAGTGATAAAGCACACACACACAAATCCCTTTATTAATGAGATTATGTGTTGACCATGATAGGGAGTGAGCAAATTTAAGCTTTAATCAAAATATACATCAACACTCCATTATTTCAAATTCCCCTGTGTGTGTGTGTGTGTGCGCGCGCGCGCCCAGCTGTTTCAAAAGGATGAATATTGGTCTGGCATTTAGGGAACCTGTCTTAGATAATGTGTTAGTCACTCAGTCATGTCCGACTCATTACAACTCCATGGACTGTAACCCACCAAGCTCCTCTGTCCATGAAATTCTCTAGGCAAAAATACTGTGGATTGCCATTTCCTTCTCCAGGGGCATCTTCCTCACTCAGGGACTGAACCTGGGTCTCCTGCATTGCAGGCAGATTCTTTACTCTCTGAGCCACCAGGGAGGCCCATTAATGACCTTTAAACTCTTATTATCAGGTCATTTTTGAATTCTTCTATGAGTGAATGACCATATATATCAAGGTCATTTAGAACGGAGGCTGTGTCTTCTGAGGTTAGAAGTCATCCTCTCATATTCAGTAAGGTCAACATAAGCCAGTGCTTGACTATCAGCAGTTATTACTTGTGGGCCATGTGGACTCTTTTCACAGTGAACTGAACTACTGCTTATTCACAAGACATAGCAACTTGTGGTTACAATTTGGTTTCTGAAATTTAATTCAAAAGAATGATTGTCTTTTTTTGGTCACTTCTTATATTCTGCAGAATTACAAGGCTGTTCATAAAGTGTTTCAGTGGTGTTTTGTTTTTTTGTTTTAGGGGATGTGTTGTTGGCTACAGCTTTTCTATCTTATTCTGGTCCCTTTAATCAAGAATTTCGCAATCTGCTGTTAAATGACTGGCAGAAGGAAATGAAAGCCCGGGAAATTCCATTTGGAGACAGTCTAAACCTCAATGAGATGTTGATTGATGCTCCTACCATTAGTGAGTGGAACCTCCAAGGCCTGCCCAATGATGACCTGTCTGTTCAGAATGGAATTATTGTCACAAAAGCATCTCGGTATCCTTTGTTAATTGACCCACAGACTCAAGGCAAGATCTGGATTAAAAATAAAGAAAACCAGAATGAACTCCAGGTAATCTTTGTTTGAATATAAATGGGCTTCCCTGGTGGCTCATAACCTAAAGAATCTGCGTGCAATGCAGGAGATCCAGGTCGAACCCTGAGTTGGAAAGATCCCCTGCAGGAGGGCAGGGCATCCCATTCCAGTATTCTTGCCTGGAGAGTCCCATGGACAGAGGAGCCTGGTGGGCTACAGTCCATTGAGTCACAAGAGTCGGGCATAACTGAGCTACCAAGCAGACACATGAAACATGCTACTAATCAATTTTATTGCCCCAGATCAACAGTATCTGAGAATAAATATTTCAAATTTAGAAATGATTTTGTTATTAATATTTAGATATTAATATTTATAAAACAATATCTAAAAGTTGCATTATTTGGATTCTTATTTATCTCTCCTAATGCTGTCCATCAAAGGGTTCAGACTTCCTTCTGTTAGGGCCTAAGGCTCTCCTTGATAAACAGAGCAGGGCAGAGCTATGTCATACTAGGTGTGTGGCAAATAAAGACACTTTATAGTTATTCCATGATTATTTGTCACAAATGTGGTGGTAGGGGGGAAAGGCAGTATTGTCACACAGAGCTTCTACGTGCTTCCTAGTAAAAGGAAATGATGCAATCAGATGTTCTGGAGATTCTTTAGAAAACTGAAAATAGAGCTACCATCTGATCCTCCAATCCCACTCGAGGGCATATATCTGGGGAGAACCATAATTCAAAAAGATACATACATTCCAGTGCTTATAGCAGCACTACTTGCAATAGCCCAGACATGGAAGCAACCTAAATGTCCATTGATGGAGGAATGGATAAAGAAGATGTGGTATATTTATGCAATGGAATATTGCTTGGGCATACAAAAGAATGAAGTAGTATCTTTCACAGCAGCAGGAATGGACCTAGAGATTATCACACAAAGTGAAGTAAGCTGCTGCTGCCAAGTCGCTTCAGTCGTGTCCAACGCTATGCTACCCCACAGACGGCAGCCCACCAGGCTCCTCCATCCATGGGATTCTCCAGGCAAGAGTACTGGAGTGGGGTACCATTTCCTTCTCCAGTGCGTGAAGGTGGAAAGTGAAGTGAAGTTGCTTAGTCGTGTCCGACTCTTAGCAACCCCGTGGACTGCAGTCCACCAGGCTCCTCCATCCATGAGATTTTCCAGGCAAGAGTACTGGAGTGGGGTGCCATTGCCTTCTCCAGAAGTAAGCTAGACAAAGACAAATATTATATGTCACTTATATGTATTAGTAGAATCTAAAAAATGATATAAACAAATTTATATACAAAACATAAATAGAGCCACAGACATAGAAAGCAAAACTTACGGTTACCAAAGGGGAAAGGTGATGGAGGAGGGATAAATTAGAAGTTTAGGATTAACATAAACACACTACTATATATAAAAGAGAGAACCAAAAAGGACCTACTGTATAGCACAGGGAACTTTTCTATATTTTGTAATAGTCTGAAAAAAATATTTACATCTGAATCACTTTGCTGTACACCTGATACTAACACGATACTGTAAATCAACACTTAGTGCCTTTCAGGGCCGTGTGCTCATTTGTGTCCGACTCTTTACAACCTCATGGACTATATAGCCCACCAAGCTCTTCTGTCCATAGAATTTCCCAGGCCAGAATGCTGGAGTGGCTTGCCATTTCCTCCTCTAGGGGATCTTCTCAACCCAGGGATTGAAGCTGTGTCGCCTGTGTCTCCTGCACTGCAGGCAGATTCTTTACCCACTGAGCCCCTTCAATTAAATGAATAAAAATAAGGAAATGATGATTTGCTAAGCTGAAGCATGTGATCTTGTTTCCAGATCACATCTCTAAATCACAAGTACTTCAGAAACCACCTGGAGGACAGTCTTTCTCTCGGAAGACCCTTGCTTATCGAAGATGTTGGGGAGGAACTAGATCCAGCCCTGGATAATGTTTTGGAGAGAAACTTCATTAAGACTGGGTCTACCTTTAAGGTAGGGTAAGCCTGCCGATGACAGTGTGCAGAGCAATTTCCACTAGGCCAGGTCAAGGTGACAGACATCAACTCAGATTCAAGTCTGGGGCAGGAGGCATTTGCTTTTCTCTTCCACACTTCCTGAGTTGGGATCAAGAGTAGCTTTTTAAGGAACATCTACTTCAGTCATGAAGCCTGACTCCATTCTGATGTTAGACTGTGCATGGCTTTCAAGCCCCATCATGCCCCCTCCCCTGTCATCCCAAATCTGGGCAAGATGAGAAAACGTGGCTCTGCTCTCTTTTGGTGAAAGTGAAAGTCACTGTTTTCAGTGACTATAAAGTGCATGGAATCTATACAGTCCATGGAATTCTCCAGGCCAGAATACTGGAGTGGGTAGCCTTTCTCTTCTCCAGGGGATCTTCCCAACCCAGGGATTGAACCGAGGTCTCCCACATTGCAGGTGAATTCTTCACCAGCTGATCCACAGTGGAAAATACAAACCATACAACTCCCTTGTTCATGACTATATCTGGAAAGCCTCATCTTAGTCACATCCTGTGATCTCCATAAAACCTTAAAAGAGCTGCCCTGTGATCTCCATAAAACCTTAAAACAGCTGCCCCTCTCTGCTTTCTCAAGTGATTTTTCTTTGGACCTGTTTGGCAGCCTACCCTGAATCTCAAGAAATTCTCATGTGAATAATAAACCTTTTCATAACATGATTGATGTCATCAGTCTTGACTTCTGAACCAGATTTTGGTTGGGGAATCCATCTCACTTCTGCAGTGTGATCACAACAATTTCGGTGATAAATTCTATGTGCGTGTATGCTTAGTCGCTTCAGTCTTGTCTAACTCTTTGCAACCCCGTGGACTGTAGGCCGCCAGGCTCCTCTGTCCATGGGATTCTCCAGGCAAGAATACTGGAATGGGTTGCCATGCCCTCCTCCAAGGGATCTTTCCAACCCAGGGATCAAACCATGTCACCCGTGGCTCCTGCATGGCAGACAGATTCTTTACTGCTGAGCCACCACAGAAGCCCACGGGATAAATGCAACATTTATTTATTTATTTATTTATTTTTGGCTGGACGGGATCTTCGTTGCTGCCTGGGCTTTCCTCTCGGTGCGGTGAGTGGGAGCTCCTCTCTGGTTGCGCTGCATGGACCTCTCACTGTGGTGGCTTCTCCTGTTGCAGAGCACGGGCTCTAGGGTGCTCAGGCTTCAGTAGTTGTGACACGTGGGCTTTGTAGTTGCAGTTCTCGGGCTGTAGAGCACAAGTTCTATAGTTGTGGCACATGGACTCAGTTACTCCTTGGCATGTGGGGTCTTCCTGGATCAGGGATCCAACCTGTGTCTCCAGCACTGGCAGGTGGATGAGCCATCAGGGAAACCCCACATTCTACTTTTACTGGGTGATGTGTATTGGATGGCATCACTAACTCAGTGGACATGAGTTTGAGCAGGATCCAGGATATGGCGAAGGACAGGGAAGCCTGGTGTGCTGCAGTCCATGGGGTCACAAAGAGTCGGACATGACTGAGCAACTGAACAACAACCAAAAAATGTTGGATAACTTCCTTCCCTCCCGCCTTCCCTCTCTGTCTCCCTTCCCCCTTCCTCTCTTACTTTTCTTTCTCCTTTCTTTTCTTCCTAGTGGCCTAAAGCCCTCTGAATGCCTAATGAACATTTCTTTTGAAGTATACACATGATCTCCAGGTGTATAGTGGTTCAGCAATACTAGATTCTAAGCAAAAAACACACAGTAAGGTGTATCTGGGTTTCGTTACTTTTAACTTTCTTTTTATAACAAAGGTGAAAGTTGGTGACAAAGAGATAGATGTGATGGATGGATTCAGACTCTACATCACCACCAAGCTGCCCAATCCAGCCTATACCCCTGAAATAAGTGCTCGGACCTCCATCATCGACTTCACAGTCACTGTGAAAGGTCTAGAGGACCAGTTACTGGGGAGAGTCATTCTCACAGAGAAGCAGGTAAGTAAAGTAAAGTGTGCAACCAAGTAAAGTACGCACCCCACCAGGGCTTCCCTGGTGGCTCAGACGGTAAAGAAGCTGCCTGCAATGTGGGAGACCTGGGTTTGATCCCTGGGTTGGGAAGATCTCCTGGAGGAGGGCATGGTAACTCACTCCAGTGGTCGTGCCTGGAGAATCCCCATGGACAAGAGGAGCCTGGCGGGCTAAAGTCCACGGGGTCACAAAGAGACGGCATGACTGAGCAGCTAAACACAACACAAAGAGTAGCCCTCACCCTTTCTGCATCGCCTTGTGATTCCTTCATTGACAAAAATAAGATGATGAACATTGTGATGGGATTGAGTCTCCACTTTTAATTCCTGTATTTCTTCCATTATTCATTTTCAAGTGTCTTTAATAACTAACCAATTATCTATCTAGAACATTGCATCTGTATCACATAAATAACAGATATCATCAGTTGATTTTATGTAGGGGAATGATGTAACTATGAGAATTTCTGTCTCATTTTCAGCATCACGGTTCTGGTTTTACACTCCTTAAATTTTCTGAAGTTTGTTCTGTTCCTAGTTCTAGTCACCTGTTGTTTTAGCTTTCTAGTATATGTCTGGGGTTTCCCAGATGGCACAGTGGTAAAGAATCTACCTGCTGATGCAGGAGATACGCATTTGATTCCTGGGTCAGGAAGATCCCCTGGAGGAGGAAATGGTAACCCACTCCAGTATTCTTGCCTGGAGAATTCCATGGACAGAGGAGTCTCGAGGGCTGCAGTCCACACAGTTGCAAAGAATCAGGCATGACTGACCACAGATACACCTGTGCACACACACACAGTATACATCAAAGGCTTTATTTCATTTGATTCATTATTATGCTTTTGGAATATAAAATTGGAACATTGTACCCAGATAGCACAACATTGCCAATTCTTATTTGTTATCCAAGAGTGCTTGCTATATCTTTCAAGAAGACAAGTTTGTTACCCTATATTTCACTGTGGAACTTGTGAAGGCTACTGGCTTCGTTTTGCTCTAAGCATAATTCTGTGTCTGTTTTCTCTCAATGAGAAATGGCCAACAATTTATAAACTTCCTTGTTCTGAATCAGCATTTTCTCCAGGGAACATCTGAGCTGTAAGGAAAGAAATCTGGAGGGTTTTAATGGGACTCTGTCGATGAAGCTGTGTGAACTCTGAAAGTTACTATTGATTTTCTTCTTGAGTTAGATATCCATGAGGAGTTCAGTTTAATTTATGCCCCCCATCCACACTGACCTAAAGATCTGTTTAGGTTAAAACTATTGGCAAAATCTTTGGAATCTGCCTCTCCCTTTCTTTATTACCTCTTCTCTATGACATACCATGCGTGCTCTTCTGAGCCCTTCCTTGCATTTATATTTCCCTCTCTCTCCTTCCCCTCTTCCTTTTCTATGAATCTTCTCTATTTATTTAAAAAATTCCTGGTGGCTCAGACAGTAAGCAATCTGCCTTCAATGCAGGAGAACCGAGGTTCGATCCCCTGAAGGAGGAAATGGTAACCCACTCCAGTATTCTAGCCTGGGAAATCCACGGACAGAGGCATCTGGTTGGCTACAGTCAAATGCTGCTTCAAAGAATCAGATGCAACTGAGTGACTTAACACTTTGAATTTCACTTTTCTGTTTATTTTTAATTTATGATACATAGATCATAGAGTTATATAGTTGGAAGTTGCATTAAGAGTATTTAATCCAGTTTCATCAATTCACATGGTTGGTGACCTCCTTGTGGTAGGAACTGATGCTAGAGTTCCTACCACAGACTGGAATAACAGCCTTCCAAATATGTACTTGTTTATTTTTGGAGTCGCAGTCGAGATGGTTGAAGAAGTTTAGTGCTGATGCAGCCTCACTTCAGAAAGGACTAGGACTCTTAATCAACAACAAGACCTGTGGAGCCTGGACATCCTTGAGGGTCTTCAGGTTAATATCCATCACCTGTATCTCTGTTTGTCTGTCTATCTATCTACTTACTACCTACCTCGCTTCCTTCCTTCCTCCCATTCTTCCTTCCTTCCTTCCTTCCTTTAATTTTTATTGGAGTATAGTTGCTTTACAGGCTTCCTTGCTGGCTCAGTGGTAAAGAATCCATCTGTCTATGCAGGAGATGCGGGTTCGATCCCTGGGTCAGGAGGATGNGGATCTCCTTGCAGTCCAAGAGTCTCTCAAGAGTCTTTTCCAGCACCACAGTTCAGAAGCATCAATTCTTCAACACTCAGCTTTCTTTATAGTCCAACTGTCACATGACTACTGGAAAAACCATAGCTTTGACTTAATGGACCTTTGTTGACAAAGTGTGTGAGCTGGCTCTAGCACCCACTGGCTGTGAGTGGAAAAACTACACAGGACTTTGAAGACTTAGTATGAAAATAAGTATATAATAGAAATTAAAAGACACTTGCTCCTTGGAAGAAAAGTTATGACCAACCTAGACAGCATATTAAAACCAGAGACATTACTTTGCCAACAAAGGTCCATCTAGTCAAAGCTATGATTTTGCCAGTAGTCATGTATGGATGTGACANGAAATTAAAAGACACTTGCTCCTTGGAAGAAAAGTTATGACCAACCTAGACAGCATATTAAAACCAGAGACATTACTTTGCCAACAAAGGTCCATCTAGTCAAAGCTATGATTTTGCCAGTAGTCATGTATGGATGTGACAGTTGGACTATAAAGAAAGCTGAGCACCAAAGAATTGATGCTTTTAAACTGTGGTGTTGGAGAAGACTCTTGAGAGTCCCTTGGACTGCAAGGAGATCCAACCAGTCCGTCCTAAGGGAAATCAGTCCTGTATATTCATTGTAAGAACTGATGCTGAAGTGGAAATTCCAATGCTTTGGCCACATGATGCGAATAACTGACTCATGGGAAAAGACCCTGATGCTGGGAAAGACTCATTGGAAAAGACCCTGATGCTGGGAAAGACTGAAGGCGGGAGGAGAAGGGGACGACAGAGGATGAGATGGTTGGATGGCATCAGTAACTCAATAGAGATGAGTTTGATTAAACTCTGGGAGTTGTTGATGGACAGGGAGGTCTGGCATGCTGCAGTCCATGGAATCACAAAGAGTCAGACACAACTGAGCGACTGAACTGAACTGTTCACAAGGTAATGTCTCTACTTTTTAATATGCTGTCTAGGTTGGTCATAGTTTTTCTTCCAAGAAGCAAGCATCTTTTAGTTTCACAGCTGCAGTCACCATCTGCAGTCACCATCTGCAGTGATTTGGAGCCCAAGAAAATAAAGTCTGTTCACTGTTTCCATTGTTTCCCCAGCTATTTGCCATGAAGTGATGGGACTAGATGCCATGATCTTAGTTTTTTCGAATGTTGAGTTTTAAGCCAACTTTTTCACTCTCCTCTTTCACTTTTATCAAGAGGCTCTTTATTTCTTCTTCACTTTCTCACATAAGGGTAGTGTCATCTGCGTATCTGAGGTTACTGATATTTCTCCCGGTAATCTTGATTCCAGTTTGTGATTCATCCAGCCCAGCATTTCTCATGATGTACTCTGCATTTAAGTTAAATAAGCAGGATTACAATATACAGCCTTGACGTACACTTTTCCTAATTTGGAACCAGGTCTGTTGTTCCATGTCCGGTTCTAACTGTTGCTTCTTGACCTGCTTACAGATTTCTCAGGAGGCAGGTCAGATGGTCTCGTATTCCCATCTCTTGAAGAATTTTTCAGTTTGTTGTGATCCACAACAGTCAAAGGCTTTGGTGTAGTCAATAAAGCATAAGTACATGTTTTTCTGGAACTCTCTTGCCTGTTTGATGATCCAGCAGATGTTGGCAATTTGATCTCTGGTTCCCCTGCCTTTTCTAAATCCAGCTTGAACATCTGGAAGTTCATGGTTCACGTACTATTGAAGCCTGGCTTGGAGAATTTTGAACATTACTTTGCTAGCATGTGAGATGAGTGCAGTTGTGCAGTGGTTTNCAAATTAAGCACTAAGTCCTCAATTTCCTTCCCCACCCAATCCCCACCCCCCAACCCCCTGCTGGCATCTACCAATATACTTTCTGACTCTCAATTTGACTCCTCTAGGTACTTTGCATAAGTGGAATCAAAATTTGTCTGCACCTACTGTATATTGAAATCCATCTTTAGTCTTAGCTTAATATATGTCCCACAAACAGATTGCACTGTCCTTGTTTTCCCTTGTGCTATATATTAATAGTACAGTAGTCAAAACTACGTTTCTAAGGTGGGCACATTGGTATAACATAAAGGTAATGCATTGTTCTTCCATATCATTTTTACATTAAATCAGAAAAGATAGGGAACTCCATTTTGCCAGTAGTAATGTAGTGTTCCCNTATTAATAGTACAGTAGTCAAAACTACGTTTCTAAGGTGGGCACATTGGTATAACATAAAGGTAATGCATTGTTCTTCCATATCATTTTTACATTAAATCAGAAAAGATAGGGAACTCCATTTTGCCAGTAGTAATGTAGTGTTCCCTGGTGGCTCAGATGGTAAAGCATCTGCCTGCAATGCGGGAGACCTGGGTTAGATTCCTGGGTCGGGAAGATCCCCTAGAGAAGGAAATGGCAGCCCACTCCAGTATTCTTGCCAGTAAAACTCCATGGACTGAGGAGACTCGTAGGCTACAGTCCACGGGGTTGAAACAGTCGAACACGATCGAGCTACTTCACCTTCACTTTTCACTTTCAATGTAGTATTTCTTGAGTAGGAGAAATGTTCAGTTACTAGAGAAGAGAGAGAAAGTCTACAGGGCTGTACAGAGTTCCCAAACCCATAGTTTTTACCCTGGGATGTGTCATAAACCTTGATGTGAGAAAGCTTTGCCTAAAATTCCTTGAGTGATACATAGACTTAAATATAAGCCCTGCCTCCAGAAGATACATCTTTTCAAAGACTTCATCTGCTTCCATCATGGAAGTTTACGCATGAAACAGACTTGTGGTGTCTTGCCTTCACAGCTAAAAGTTAAATGCTACTATTCCCAGACATGGATATTTTTTAATGGACTTTTAAGAATAAGTCATAAAATAACAGTAGGCTGGAGTTTCTCCTAGAAGGTAGGGAGTTTTCCCCTTTACTCTCCAGAGGACTATTAAAAACATTCGGAGTAACCAACTCTCAGTCCTAGGTACCTTGGAAACAACCGAATTCAATGATTTATTCAGAAAAGAAAAATGAATTTTGCAACTCAGGGCCCTAAGATCACCCTTCCTTTGGTTTTTCTTCTCAGCTTCATTCCTTTTATCTTGCTCAAATGAACTGTTGAACAGTTGCCTTATTTAAGGGGAATGTAGAAGTTTCAAGTAGACTTTTCTCCCTTCTCTCTCTCTCGCTCTCTGCCTCCCTCCCTCCTTTCCTTCTCTCTTCTTTCCTTCCTTCTTTTCCTTTTAATTCTTTTCACACTTTATTGGGGTAAATGTGGAAATTTAAATGTCTCCCAGTCCTCTGTAGCTTTGTTATCTTTATCCAGGCCTGAAATCCTTAGGCTGACAACAGCCATGTCTTCCTAACGAGTCTCCTCTAGTTCATTCTCACCTTGCCCACCCTAGTCCATCATGTGTATTCTAGGAGAAATGGAAATATCATTATGCTCTTCCTTTAATGGCTTCCTGTGGTGCTTATGATAACATCCAAGTCTTAAGCAAGACCTAGAAGGCCCTTTGCAAACATGTTCTCTCCTCTGAGGTTCTTATTCTCACATTAGATTTCTTGTGTGATTTTTCAACCAGACACCTTCTTGGGAAGCATATGAGAAGGTCTACACTGTAGACATATTCAATCCCTATTCCCCGTAAGAGCATTAGGTTTATTCTCAGCATTTCAGCTGAGCGTGACTGCAGACACAGTCGAAATCCTGGTTAAGAGAACAGTGTACTGTCAGAGGATGTCATGTGCTACTGCTAGATTCTTTATAGCCGCTGAGCTAAGAATGGTTTTTATAGTTTCAAATGCTTGAAAACAAATTCAAAACATTTTGTGATGTGCAAAAATTATACAACATTTGAATTCCAGGGTCTTTAAAGTTTTTATTTATTTATTTATTTATTTATTTTTACTTTACAATACTGTATTGGTTTTGCCATACATTGACATGAATCCGCCACAGGTGTACATGAGTTCCTAACCCTGAACCCCCCTCCCCATATCATCTCTCTAGGTCATCCCAGTGCACCAGCCCCAAGCATCCTGTATCCTGTATCGAACGTAGACTAACGATTCGTTTCTTACACGATAGTATACATGTTTCTATGCCATTCTCCCAAATCATCCCACCCTCTCCCTCTCCCACAGAATCCAAAAGTCTGTTCTTTACATCTGTGTCTCTTTTGCTGTCTCGCATAACAGGGTTATCATTACCATCTTTCTAAATTCCACATATATGTGTTAGCATACTGTATTGGTGTTTTTCTTTCTGGCTTACCTCACTCTGTATAATCGGCTCCACTTTCAGCCACCTCATTAGAACTGATTCAGATGCATTCTTTTCAATGGCTGAGATACTCCACTGTGTACCTGTGCCATTGGTGGAACATAGGCCCATTGGTCTATGGACTCTCTATAGGTGCTTTCATGCTACAGTGATGGGTTAAGTTGTTGCACCAGAGACTGTATGGCCACCAAAACATAAAACATTTACCGCTTGGCCCCTGATGTAGGGAACAGTCTATTAGCTCATAGCTTGAATAGAAATTTCCATGTGGGATCAACGATGAGTTCTATGACAAGACTGGCTTTCTGAGCTTCCTGCTAGACTAGAAGACAAAGCACTTGGATCTGGAGAGATGCTGCAGTGACGGCTGTACCAGGTACCTGTGGCTGAGAAACAACTGCAGTCTGTGGTACACCTGGGCATCCAGGCTATGAAGTCATTTCTGATCACCAAGCACACTGCCCAATGGCTGTGATGAATTTGTATACAAATAGACTTTTGGAGATGCCAAAGAATGTCAACCAAACTTTTAAAGTACCTTTCAGAAGGCTGTAAAAAATGTGTGAAAGTAAAAACGTTAGTCATTCAGTTGTGTCCGACTGTGTGACCCCATGGACTGTAGCCTGCCGGGCTTCTCTGTCCATGGGATTCTCCAGGCAAGAATATTAGAGTGGGTTGCCTTGCCCACCTCCAGGGGATCCTCCCGACCCAGGGATCAAACCCAGGTCTCCTGTATTGCACGTAGATTCTTTACCATCTTAACCACCAGCAAACTGTTTATATTAATACTTATGTTTTAGGATTCCATAGTGGCTCTGGTCAACTGGATATTAAGAGATACAAAAATAAGCGGCATCCCGTGCTCCAAGTACAGTTGAGTTAAACCTTTAAAATTAATTAAGTAATTCAATAAGTATTCAATACATTTCTTTCCATAAGTAGTCATTTAACAGTAATTATCTATTTGTTAAGCATCCGTTCAATCCCAGGCATTGTACTACTTACTTAATTATTTGAATGCTTATAATTTTCCCTTGGGCTTCCCAGGTAGTGCTAGTGGTAAAGAACCCACCTAACAGTGCAGGAGACACAGAGGTGCCATTTTGATCCTGGCAACCCACCCCAGTATTCTTGCCTGGAAAATCCCGTGGACAGAGAAGCCTGGTGGGCCACAGTCCCTGGGGTTGCACAGAGTCAGACACGACTGAGCGCATATGCATACACACACACACACACTTTTCCTTTAAAGCATCCTCAATAATAGAGTTGCCAAATATTTTAAACCTTCTGTATAGAATGAAGCAGCCAGTTTATTGAAAGAGGTCCCAGACAAGGATTTGACCAACCTGGGTTCTGGTCTTTTAAATGTATGATTGTGTTTTTGGCAAGTAAACTCTGAAAGTGTTAGTCGCTTAGTCGTGTCTGACTCTTTGAGATCCTGTGGACTGCAGCCGCCAGGACCCTCTGTCCATGGGATTCTCCAGGCAAGAATACTGGAGTGGGGTGCCATGCTCTTCTCCAGCGTATCTTTCCGACCCAGGGATTGAACCTGGGTCTCTCATGTTGCTGGCAGATAGAGTGAGGATTCAGACAAATAAGCAAGCAAATAAAGAGGTTAACCCACAAGAAAACAAACAACCAACAAACCTCTGCCCTATTTTCCTGGCAGGATTACTGTGGACATCATTGAAATAATCTGCAAAAATGAATTTTGGGGACCACACTGAATTGTGAATAAGAAGGGGTTGGAGCTAGTTTTGGTGACCCGTGTGCTGTTTTTGGCAGGCCCGTAAGTACATCATGGACTCCATGGGACAAAAGTATGCAGAAGCCGTTATCCTGGACTTGGAAAGGACGTGGGAGGAATCTGACCCTCGGACACCGCTCATCTGTCTCCTTTCTATGGGCTCAGACCCCACAGACTCCATCATCGCCTTGGGGAAGAGGCTAAAAATAGAAACGCGCTACGTGTCCATGGGGCAGGGCCAGGAGATCCATGCTCGCAAGCTCCTGCAGCAGACCATGGCGAACGTGAGACCTGACGTCTGCTTTTGTATTCTGCCGTTGACATTGCTGCTTATAGGGTAACAATGCAGGAGAGAACCTACACATCCTTAAGCGCTGAAATTTATGTGTTGCGTTCTGTTTGCTAAACCAGGAAAAGCACCTCTTAGAAAAATTTCATGGAAAAATGAATACAATGTAAAATGTTTTCTGCTGAGCCTTAAATTCTGGGAAGCTTGTCTAGTGAGAGCATCTTATTTCCTGACCCGTTTGCATAGTGCTCAACCCTGCTTGAAGTCCCGAACCTTCTTTGGGGTTCACAGCTCCCCTCTGTGCCTCAAGTTCCAGCCCCTGCAGATCTGCTTGGGGAATCCACAGCACTCTGGAATCCACAACACAATCCAGAATGCAAAATTTGTGCCCTGGAGTCCCCTAGGCCTGGCCCAGATTCCAGAAGTCAGGAATCTGCCATTACCCTGTGGTGGTACCAGAGATTTTCTGGAAACCTGGCCTGTCGCCTTCCAGGTAGGCTCCTAGAGCCCTTGGCAGCTTGCAAATTCAACAGCATACAGCTCAGGCCATGCTCAGGACTGGTCTGGGGCCCTTGTAGCTGGAAGTCATGTGATGACCTGCCAATGGGACAAGTTCAGAGCTGAGGCACTTTGAGGGACTTAAAGTTACCTGCATGCAGAAAGTCCTGTTTCCTCTCTGGAACTCAAGCTCCAGAACAC
This sequence comes from Neotragus pygmaeus, assembly GCA_006410875.1. NCBI lineage: Eukaryota > Metazoa > Chordata > Mammalia > Artiodactyla > Bovidae > Neotragus > Neotragus pygmaeus. The sequence goes on from SJYV01027548.1 coordinate 127,399, forward strand.
TCGTGTGTTTATTCTGGTCTAACCTTAGGTGTCTAGGCAGATCCAGTTTTATAATAGTGTACACTCGGGTCACCACCTTGAAGAACCAGAGGTTCCTCCCAGCCGCATGAAGTCTCCCTGGTGTCCACGCAGTCATTTATCAAAGGCATTTAGAACGTCCTTCTATATGTACCATCCTTTCTGTCACTTCGCAGGTTTAATGAAAAGGGGAGAAAAACCCCACCATCAACACACAGCAAGACTCTAAAGGGTGTACATTTTGGCAGGTCAATTTGTAGTCAGTCCCCTGACCTTAACCTCAATTTCCACATATAAAAAATATATGGGCTTCCCTGGTAGCTCAGCTGGTACAGAATCCGCCTGCAGTGTAGAAAACCTGGGTTCAATCCCTGGGTAGGGAAGATCCCCTGGAGGAGAGCATGGCAACGCACTCCAGTATTCTTGCCTGGAGAATCCCCATGGATGGAGGAGCCTGGCGTGCTAGAGTCCATGGGGTCAAAAAGCGTCGGACATGACTGAGCATCTAAGCACAGCACAGCAATGTGGGAGACCCAAATTTGATCCCCTGGGTCAGGAAGATCCCCTGAAGGGCATGGCAACCCACTCCAGTGTTCTTGCCTGGAAAATCCCCTTAGACACAGAAGCCTGACAGATTTTAGTCCATTGGGTCACAAAGCACAACCTTCTTTTGGGTTCCCAGCTCTGCCAGAGGCTCCCTCCGCCCCTGCTCCCATTTCCCTGCACCCTTTGGCCAAGTACAGGGTGGCAGAAGCACTTGCCTCTTATTCCTACTGGAGAACATGCAGTCATGGTCTAGATGCTTTTCCAGCCTATTTTGGAGCGGACTCCATGCCTCCTTCACTAAGCCTAAGCTCTCCCCTCAATATCTCAAGAACCCTCTGTGCCCTCCAGGGAACACCTCC
>SJYV01027548.1:128501-164662 GCA_006410875.1 Neotragus pygmaeus
ACAGAACTGGCTGTCTCCCCCAACCACCAGGCACGAGGCCCACCATGAAACCACCGGGTTCTAGGTTCTAGCTGCTGACTCTAGAACCCGCACACTGGGCTACAGCCTGATCCCTTCCCCCAGTCTAGAACTGAGTCTTTGGGGTTCTAGAATCTCCATATTTGCCTCTTCCATCCTCAAGCCAGGCCCTGCCCCCAGCTTTGGTGAAAAGGCGAGGCCTCTCTTGAGCTCCGTGCTGACTGCTGTCCTTGGTTTGCAGTTGGGAGGGGAGGGCAGAAAGCACATGATTTAAATATATTTCAGTTCAGTTCAATCGCTCAGTCATGTCCGACTCTCTGCGAGCCCATGGACTGCAGCACGCCAGGCTTCCCGGCCCATTACCNGACTGCTGTCCTTGGTTTGCAGTTGGGAGGGGAGGGCAGAAAGCACATGATTTAAATATATTTCAGTTCAGTTCAATCGCTCAGTCATGTCCGACTCTCTGCGAGCCCATGGACTGCAGCACGCCAGGCTTCCCGGCCCATTACCAACTCCAGGAGCTTCCTCAAACTCATGTCCATAGAGCCAGTGATGCCATCCAACCATTTCATCCTCTGTCATCCCCTTCTCCTCCTGCCTTCAGTTTTTCCCAGATGAGGGTCTTTTCCAATAAGTTAGTTCTTCTCATCAAGTAGCTAAAGTATTGGAGTTTCAGCATCCGTCCTTCCAATGAATATTCAGGACTGATTTCCTTTATGATTTACTGGTTGTATCTCCTTGCAGTCCAAGGGACTCTCAAGAGTCTTCTTCAACACCATAGTACAATAGCATCAATTCTTTAGCACTCAGCTTTCTTTATAGTCCAACTTCCACATCCATACATGACTACTGGAAAAACTATACCTTTGACTAGATGGACTTTTGTTGGAAGAGTAATGTCTCTGCTTTTTAATATGCTGTCTAGGTTGATTATACATTTTCTTCCAAGGAGCAAGCGTCTTTTAATTTCATAGCTGCAGTCACCATCTGCAGTGATTTTGGACCCTAAAAAAATGAAATCTCTCACTGTATCCATTGTTTCCCCATCTACTTGCCATGAAGTGATGGGACTGGATACCATGATCTTAGTTTTCTGAATGTTCAGTTTGTAGCCAACTTTTCACTCTCCTCTTTCACTTTTATCAAGAGGTCCTTTAGTTCTTCTCCACTTTCTGCCATAAGGGTGGTGTCATCTGCATATCTGAGGTTATATTTCTCCTGGCAATCTTGATTCCAGCTTGTGCTTCATCCAACCCAGCATTTAGCATGATGCCCTCTGCATATAAGTTAAATAAGCAGAGTGGCCATATACAGCCTTGACATACTCCTTTCCTGATTTACAACCAGTCTGTTGTTCCATGTCTGGTTCTAACTGTTGCTTCTTGACCTGCATACAGATTTCTCAAGAGGCAGGCCAGGTGGTCTGGTATTCCCATCTCTTGAAGATTTTTCCACAGTTTGTTGTGATCCACACAGTTAAAGGCTTTGGCATAGTCAATAAAGCAGAAATAGATGTTTTTCTGGAACTCTCTTGCTTTTTCAGTGATGCAGTGGATGTTAGCAATTTGATTTATTTTTCCTCTGCCTTTTCTAAATCCAGCTTGAACATCTGAAATTTCATGGTTCATATACTGTTGAAGCTTGGCTTGGAGAATTTTGAGCATTACTTTGCTGGCGTGTGAGATGAGTGCAATTGTGCAGTAGTTTGAGCATTCTTTGGCATTGCCCTTCTTTGGGACTGGAATGAAAACTGACCTAGTCCAATCCTGTGGCCACTGCTGAGTTTTCCCAATTTGCGGGCATATTCAATGCAGCACTTTCACAGCATCATCTTTCAGGATTTGAAATAGCTCCACTGGAATCCATCCCCTCCACTAGCTTTGATTGTAGTGATGCTTCCTAAGGCCCACTTGACTTTCCATTCCAGGATGTCTGGCTCCAGGTGAGTGACCACACCATTGTGATTACCTGGGTCATGAAGATCTTTTTTGTACAGTTCTTCTGTGTATTCTTGCCATCTCTTCTTAATATCTTCTGCTTCTGTTAGGTCCATACAATTTCTGTCCTTTATTGAGCCCATCTTTGCATGAAATGTTCCCTTGGTATCTCTGATTTTCTTGAGATGAACAATACATCCATGATTCGGAATCCCAGGTCTAGTCCTGGCCTCTCCTTCCTCTTGGCCTCCCCTGACCGCCAACACTGACTTCCTCCCTCTGCTAGTACTGTACTTAGAAAACAAAGACACTAACATTCACAGGACACTGATTTAACTTGAATTAAAATAAATAATGGTGGAACTAATATTATAATATCAGGAAACTAAATTAGAATTTAAATGGAATATTTTTAGCCTTCAATTTATCTGTGTGTTCTGTTTAGTAGTTTAATTTCTAGTCAAATGTAAAAAGATTTCTTACTATTATTAGCATGTTTAAAACTTGTCAGAGACAATAGTGTTTTATGCCAGAATGAACCAACTATTCTAGAATAGTAAAATGGAAGATCTGCTCAGTAAGAAGAACACAAAATATTAATACTGAAAGCAGTGAGGCCAAAGAAGCAAACTGGCTAAGGGATTCCTTTCTGTGGCTGAATGTTCAACCATCAAAATTCTCAACTAAGAAACTTAGTTCAGGAGTCACTTGTATTCTGGATGAAAGAGCATCTGAAGCCTTTTTGTTGTTATGTTTTGCATTTAATTCTCCTTTTTTTGAATTGTGAACGGTATCAATTAAATTTTCATAGGAAAAAATTAAATATTTATTCATTATATACTCTGAAGAAAATTTAAGCAGATATGTGACATTCCAAAAGGGATCAGTTTTACATGTAACTTGATTTAAGATTTTAGATCTGGTACTTGGTTTATGTTGTGCAAAGAAAAATAGGTTACACTAATCAAATAAAAATGAAGCAAAATTACACAGTCAAGAAAATAACTCAAGATTATGATCTGCATATTGTAGATGATTTTAGCAAAATTATTCTATGGGTTAGATATTGAAATGATTATTATTGTGTGGTCAAGAATCTGCCTTCCAATTCAGGAGACCTGGATTTGGTCTTTGGATTGGGAAGATCTGGAGAAGGAAAAAGCAACCCATTCCAGTATTCTTGCCTGGGAAATCCCATGGACAGAGGAGCCTGGCGGGCTGTAGTTGATAGGGTTGCAGAAGAGTCAGACATGACTTAGTGATTAAAACAACAACAAAATTATTATTGCATGACCTAAATTTTTGCCTGTGTTGCTTTGTACAAGGAATCTTCTTATGCACATAGAATAATGTGTATCAGAGTTATGACTTATTATCTTCTAAGACTCTTGTTGTTAGAATAGTCTGATTCCTCAGAGAAGGTGCTTACATATTCTAGAGGATATAAACCCTGTTGCCGGTATTCTAGCAACTCTCTTTTTATGTTTTATTTTGGTGATTTTCATGACTCCAACCATATATTATTACTGCATTGGCATGCTAGTAATAGTATCCCATCAGACACACTTGTGGAACAGGAAAAAATGTAACCTATTTTAGTTAAACCTGATTGTATTCTCAGATTTGATCTAGATTAATTTGTAGGGGTTAGTGTGTTTTTCTATTAAGTTTTAATTACTTAATTTCTGCAGAAGGTATTAATTTGAATCTCTGAGTGAAACACAAAATGGACTAATTTCTGTTTCCTGTTGCTGACTTAGGGAGGATGGGCCCTTCTGCAGAACTGCCATCTGGGACTAGATTTCATGGATGAGCTAATGGACATAATTATAGAAACCGAGTTTGTACATGACTCGTTCCGCCTGTGGATGACAACCGAGGTTCACAGGCAGTTTCCCATCACCCTCCTTCAGATGTCCATCAAATTTGCCAATGAGCCCCCACAGGGCCTCCGGGCAGGACTGAAAAGGACATACGGTGGTGAGTCGAGAAGTCCTTCCAAGTTTATGGACATCCTTATGCTTACATTGTTTTCTTTAAAGGCATCATGGAAAAGGAATTAGATAGGACTAGTTATAGCAAGTGGTGCTATGATTTAAGATGACGGTGAGGGCAGAGCCACCTCTGTCCTGTGGGGTACAGGACATGCATGTGGGGTATCCTTGGCCATCTAGGGCCCCAGAGCTTCGGATTCCACCTTACGTTTTTCCTGTCTCCCCAGTATCGCTCTCCTTTGGCCTGTGCTATTCAGTTTCCCACTTGGCTCAGTGGGAAAGAATCCTCCTGCCAATGCAGGAGACACGGGCTTGATGCCTGGGTTGGAAAGATCCCCTGGAGAAAGAAAAGGCAACCACTCCAGTATCCTTGCCTGGGAAATCCCATGAACAGAGGAACCTGGTGGGTTACAGTCCATGGCATCACAAAGAGTCAGATACAACTTAACAACTGAACAACCACAGCCTTCTCTGCTAGACAGCTGCCCTTTTATGTTCCATCTAAACTGGATAATGTTGTTGTTTATGGTCTTCATGCTCCATACCTAACGTAGGGCAGTAGCCTCTTCCAAGACGAGAAGCTGAGTTAAAATTATGGCCTCTGCCTTCATCTCATGTATAGGGATGTGAGCAAATTTAGAAATCCGACCATAGCAACCGAATCAGACCCAAACGCCCCTCCTGCCCCAACTGGAGCCAAGATTGTTCCCAATACATTCACTCCCGCTGTGTCAGAGCTTCCTGTTTGAAGCTCTCAGTCACAGGAAAAGCATGAGCTTGGAGTAAAAAATCCTGCTTCTGGTCCTTCCTGAACAAAATCCCTTTATTGTCATGGGTGCTCATCACTCAAACAACCTGTGTTTCAGTTTTCTCGTATTTAAAATGGAGATAATAAAATGATAAATTTAAATTATAGTAGTGTATTTAATAAAAATCATCAACATAGTTATTACATATAAATTTGAAAAAAATCTATGAAGAGATTTTTTTTGAGTTGCTAACAAGGCTCCCATTTTTGCCAATAGAGTAGATGTGGAACGATGATGTCTGTAAAAACAGTTTGCGAATGAAAACATTTATAATTGTGTATGTGACAAATATATATCTGTATAATAATCATAATTAAAATTTGGAGAATATACTCAGGTTGCAAAGGGATTCTTTTTAATATTATTATTTTTTATTATTCTTTTTAGTGGAAGTATAATTGCTGTATAATATAAGTTACATGTGTACAATATCATGATTCAAAATTTCTAAAGGTTATATTCCATTTATAGTTATAAAATACCGGCTATATTTCCTATATTATACAATATATCCTTCTTATTTTATATCTATTAGTTTGTGCTGCTCAATTGCAATGGGCTACTGTATACAGTATTCTAATTAATATTAAATTATTAATAGAGTATATAGAAGTCTTTGCAGCCTCTGTCTTTGCAGTCTCTGTGTACATGCCCTTTGTAGTAATAATAATAATAATGTCTGTTATTAGTAATCGTTGTAGTAATAGTAGCAGTATTTATTTTGCCACCATTTTTAGCCCCACTTTTTTCTTGTTATGTTGGTAAGAACTTTATCCATGTGAGTGAGACCACACTCCCCTCAAATCTCTGCATATTTTTCAGAGAAATGCCCTCTGGGTACCCAAAAGTTAAATTATAACTGCCATGTGACTATGATAAAGATGATTCAAGATAAGTGAATTTTAATATCAGAAATTTACAGCAATAATTAATAACTTGTAAAAGTGGTAGAAAATAAAGATGTTTGAGAGATGATACAGTTTTTACCCACCTGATCTCAACAGGGGTGAGCCAGGACCTGCTGGATGTGAGCGCTACGGCCCAGTGGAAGCCCATGCTGTATGCCGTGGCCTTCCTGCACTCAGCGGTCCAGGAGAGGCGCAAGTTCGGGCCCTTGGGTTGGAACATCCCCTACGAATTTAACCAAGCCGATTTTAATGCCACAGTGCAGTTCATCCAGAACCACTTAGATGACATGGATCTCAAAAAGGTACCTTGGGCACACTGCTTTCTGCCTTAGGTGATTTGGGGCTTGAATCCTTGAGCTGACATGAGCTCCCCCACCCCAGCCTTGGGGTAAATCCTGTAAGAGTGATGATTTTCTGTGCTGGCAAAGTCATCCTCTTTAAGGCATAGCAACTTGGGTCACAATAACCTCTTAATTTCAGGGAAAAAATGAACACATTTTGATTATCTTTTTATTTCTCCAAGGCAAGTTGACATTACAAGTAAGACAACCTAACAGGATCTATTGGAGGGAGGAAGCAATGGATGAAGCTTGTTTTTTTAAAATCCTAAAACCAGTCCATCCTAAAGGAGATGAGTCCCGCATGTTCATTGGAAGGACTGATGTTGAAGCTAAAACTACAATACTTTGGCCACCTGATGCTAAGAGCTGACTCATTGGAAAAGACCCTGATGCTGGGAAAGATTAGGGGCAGGAGGAGAAGGGGATGACAGAGGATGAGATGGTTGGATGACATCACCAACTCAATGGACATGGGTTTGGGTAGACTCCAGGAGTTGGTGATGGACAGGGAGGCCTGGCATGCTGCGGTTCATGGGGTCGCAAAGAGTCGGACACGACTGAACTGAACTGAAAACACAAAATATTTAGAGTCTTTAGATGACTGTTTAAAAATAGAGAATAATTGGTTTAAAATGCTGTATTAGTTTCTGCTGTACAATGGAGTGAATCAGCCATGTACATAAATATATCCCCTCTCTCTTATACCTTTCCCCCAGCCCACTCTGATCCTACCCCTCTAGATCATCACAGAGCACCGAGCTGGGCTCCTTGTGCTATTCACCAGCTTCCCACTAGCTCTGTATTATATGTGTAGTGTATGTATGAGGCTTCCTTTGTGGCTCAGATGATAAAGAGTCTGCCTGCAATACAGGAGATCCAGGTTCAATCCCTGGGTGGGGAAGATCCCCTGGAGGAGGGCCTGGCAATCCACTCCAGTATTCTTGCCTGGAGGATCCCCGTAGACAGAGAAGCTTGTGGGCTACAGTCCATGGGGTAGCATAGAGTTGGACACGACTGAGTGACTAACACACACACAGTGGATATATGTCAATCCTAGTTTCCCAGTCTGCCCACCCTTCCGTTCCCCCACTATGTCCACATGCTGATTCTTTATGTCTGCATCTCTGTTCCTGCCTTGGAAAAAGGTTCATCTGTACCATTTTTCTAGAGCCCACATATATGTCTTAACATACGACATCTGTTTTTCTGACTTATTTCACTCTGTATTACAGACAGACTCTAGGCCCACCCACATCTCTACAGTTCAGTTCAGTTCAGTTCAGTCACTCAGTCATGTCCGACTCTTGGNCCAAGAGAAATATCAATAACCTCAGATATGCAGATGACACCACCCTTATGGCAGAAAGCAAAGAAGAACTAAAAAGCCTCTTGATGAAAGTGAAAGAGGAGAGTGAAAAAGTTGGCTTAAAGCTCAATATGCAGAAAACTAAGATCATGGCCTCCAGTCCCATCACTTCATGGCAAATAGATGGGGAAACAACAGAAACAATAACAGAATTTATTTTGGGGGGGCTCCAAAATCACTGCCGATGGTGACTGCAGCCATGAAATTAAAAGATGCTTACTTCTTGGATGGAAAGTTACGACCAACCTAGACAGCATATGAACAACCTAGAAAGCATATTTGGAGAAGGCAATGGCAACCCACTCTAGTACTCTTGACTGGAAAGTCCCTTGGGTGGAGGAGCCTTGTAGGCTATACATAGGCTGCAGTCCATGGGATCGCAAAGAGTCGGACACAACTGAACAATNCTTTATTGACCTCTCTCCCTTTCCCTCTCTCTTTCCTCTCCTTAACCCTTCCTATCCTTCCCTGTTTTTTTAGTCCCCTGGTCCTGGACGCAGGAATCTGGTCGAAGGGTCCTCAGCCTGAGCTGAGGATTGGAGACTGAGCACCTCCTCTTGGCAGAGAACTCGAATTCTGATTCTGATTTCTGGTAGGGCCAAGTTCCAGTCCTCCCCCTGGAGGCCCAGGGAAAAGTTCCGTAACGCCTGGGTATCTGTAGGTGGCAGGAAATGTCTGTAAGGCCACCCCTTTTGCCTCCCTATCCCATCTCCTCCCCCTTCTTTTTCAACCTATCTTCCTTTCCTCCCTTGAAATCTTTGATGTTAGTACTTGGATCTGAAGTTCTGTGTTTCTATAGGAGGTTTTCTGAAAGACTGTATTCTTGTATTTAAGAGACTGTATTCTTGTATTCCCTGGTGGAGCTGAGGTTAAAGCGTCTGCCTGCAATATGGGAGACCTGGGTTCGATCCCTGGGTTGAGAAAATCCCCTGAAGAAGGAAATGGCAACCCACTCCAGTATTCTTGCCTANAAGACTGTATTCTTGTATTTAAGAGACTGTATTCTTGTATTCCCTGGTGGAGCTGAGGTTAAAGCGTCTGCCTGCAATATGGGAGACCTGGGTTCGATCCCTGGGTTGAGAAAATCCCCTGAAGAAGGAAATGGCAACCCACTCCAGTATTCTTGCCTAGATAATCCTATGGATGGAGAGGCTTGGTGGGTTACAGTCCACGGGTCCCAAACAGTAGGATACAACTGAGCAACTTCACTTTCACTTTCACTTTGATGAGGACTGCCAGGTTTATACGTGTGTGTTTTACCTCTGTGTTCTGTGTTGTGACTTTTGATGGCCATTTTGCTTTGTCTGGCCACCCTGTGGTTTAGACCTGCCGCCATTTTGTTAGAACTTGATTTTCTTTCCCTGTGCCTTGAGACCAGGGCTTTCANTATGGCTGCAATCACCATCTGCAGTGATTTTGGAACCCCCCAGAATAAAGTCTGACACAGTTTGCACTGTTTCCCCACATCTATTTCCCATGGAGTGATGGGACTGGATGCCATGATCTTCGTTTTCTGAATGTTGAGTTTTAAGCCAACTTTTTCGCTCTCCTCTTTCACTTTCATCAAGAGGCTTTTTAGCTCCTCTTCACTTTCTGCCATAAGGGTGGTGTCATCTGCATATCTGAGGTTATTGCTATTTCTTACAGATGACCTTATTTTGTTCCTTTTAGTGGCTGAGTAATATTCCATTGTGCATACATACCACTTCTTTATCCACACACTCTTGAATGTGTGCTTTTTAAGGAACAGCCTCAATGTTCTAAAAAAAAAAATAAGCATTTTTTCCTATTGAAATCAAAGTGAAGAAGCACATGAATCCACCACCAAGAGATCTATTCCAAATGATGAACATGAGCTTTGAGTTCCCCTCATGTTTGCCTCAGAGAAGACGATGGTACCCCACTCCAGCACTCTTGCCTGGCAAATCCTATGGACGGAGAAGCCTGGTGGGCTGCAGTCCATGGGGTCATGAAGAGTCCTACATGACTAAGCGACTTCCCTTTTACTTTTCACTTTTATGCATTGAAAAAGGAAATGGCAACCCACTCCAGTGTTCTTGCCTGGAGAATCCCAGGGATGGGGGAGCCTGGTGGGCTGCTGTCTATGGAGTCACACAGAGTTGGACACGACTGCAGTGACTTAGCAGCAGCAGCAGCAGCAGCAGTAGCATGTTTGCCTATTTAATTTTCTTTCTGCACTTTTTAGTTACTGAGGAGTGAATGAAGAATGCATGAGTGGATGACATTGATGACAAAGCCTACATAGGTGTTACCTGGCAGGGAAAATGGGGGTGAGACAGTGATCAGTTCTGCATCATCATTCTGTAACTTTTCCCAGGGTGTCTCCTGGACCACTGTCTGCTACATGATAGGAGAGATTCAGTATGGAGGCAGAGTCACCGATGACTATGACAAGAGACTGTTGAACACACTTGCTAAAGTTTGGTTCAGTGAAAATATGTTTGGACCGGATTTCAGCTTTTACCAAGGCTACAATATTCCAAAATGCAGCACAGTGGATAACTATCTTCAGTATATCCAGGTTGGTCCTCTTCAGAACTTTATGCATAGAGCAAATATCTGTAGCCAGATGTTTTCTTGTTGTTATTTATTTATACTTCATACTTCTTTGAAAATAAATCTTAATGGTGGTACATACTGAACATGGAAGGTTCTGAGCCCCAGAGATGTTATCTTCATATGTTTATATTCATCTAGTGACTAAGCTGTTTATTTGTTCTGAGTGTATGTTTTGTATCAGTTCTCTGCTCCCCTTCTCTCTCTCTCTCTCTCCTTGTACACATGGACTCTTAGTTCTCTGACCAGGGACAAGAACTCATGCCCCCTGCAGTGGAATCATAGAGTCTTAACCACTGGACCTCCAGGGAAGTCCCACTTTCCTTCTCTTTTAATGCCCCAGTGAGGAATATTCTTTGGAGAGATGACAGATTGGGCAGATTTAGATCCAGCGAACGTACACAAATGCCCTTTTGTGTAGGGCATTATACTCAATGCCCTATACTCAGTCTTGTTTTGTGTTTCAAAGCATTTACCTTATTCCATGAATCTGTTTCTTAATCCTGACCTAATGGACAGGATGAGTATTCTCAGAAACACACTCTGTGTAAAAGGTTCCTCTAAGACTGAGTTTCTCAGCTTTGGCACCAGTGACATTTGGAACTGAATACACTTTTGCAGGGGTGGGGGACAGTCCTCTACCCACTAGATGTCAGTTTCACTTCCTACCTTAAATGTCTCCAGACTGCCAAATATCCTTGGTGGGAAAATCACTTCCAACTTTAAAGTCTTGCTCCAGGAAGGAATAACATTTTGCCAGAAAACTGGGGGGGAAAACTTGTTTTGTGCTTCCAAGTAACTACATTTTCTGTCTCTGAATCTGGAATTCATTAGATCGTTATTTAGTGATCTCTTTTGCCTCTCAGATTTATCTCAGGGTGAACCAACTAAAGCAAAACAGCCCCAAAGAGCTAGATTTATCAATATATTCAGAGGTTCTGTGATATATACATGTAATGAGTTTACCATATATCACCAGCCCTACACTTTTATTAATTCAAATCTACAAATATATTTGTCTTAACTGTATTATATGTGTCTTTAAATCATTTGCACTGAAGAAGAGAAGTGTATACGAAGGTATAAATTTAGGTATGCCTGCACATAGATTTATTTATACACATCTCATTTTATAAGAATTTGAGGTCGCTCATAAGAAGGCATTAAGTAAAAAGGAATAAAATAAAATGGACTAGAAGGGAGGGAAAACATGAATAAAGTTAAGTATACAATTCTCACATAGAAGTATATGTCAAATTGTAGGTAAATTTTCTTTTGTTCAAGTAGCTGGGGTAGTATTTATCTGCTAGTTCTGGTGCTCTGCTTCTTAAGGGCTTCCCAGATAGCTCAGCTGGTAAAGACTCTGCCTGTAATGCAGCAGACCCTGGTTAGATTCCTGGGTTGGGAAGATCCCCCGGAAAAGGGATAGGCTAGCCTCTCCAATATTCTTAGGATTCCCTGGTGGCTCAGCTGGTAAAGAATCCACCTGCAATGGGGGTAGACCTGGGTTCAATCCTTGGGTTGGAAAGATCCCCTGGAGAAGGAATGGATACCCGCTGCAGTATTCTGGCCTGGAGAATTCCATGGACTGTATAGTCAGACACGACTGAGCGGCTTTCACTTTTCTGCTTCTTACTGTGTCTTGCTGTATGTTTTTCTAACTTTGTTGCTTTTTACTGTGTCTTGCTGTATGTTTTTCTAACTTTTAATATTTCTCACTTTTCCTAGTCTCTCTCCTCCTTGGGAAAGTACATTCCCCACCTCTGGTTTTATCAGGCCATAATTGCTAAAACTGTCATTTTTAGTAACAATTGGTTATACACCATTTATTTAAACAATTGGTTTGAATTAGATGGGACCTTCGAGAAGCAAAATACCATTCCATAGTTCCCTTTCTGTTTTATAAATGTATTATAGAATAAGATAGCGTCTCTGAATCAATTTGCTTAAAGTGCAGACATTAAAGAACCATGGGCTTATTATGTTAACCTTCTTTTCAGGGCAACTTTTGATTCTATTTTAAAAAATATATTCATTTATTTGGCCACATCGGGTCTTAGTTTTGGCACGCAAGATCTTTGTGGCAGCATTCAGAATCTTCCGTTGCAGTGCCTGGTCTCAGGAGTTGTAGCCCACGGGCTTAGTAGTTGTGGCTCATGGGCTTAGTTGCCCTGAGGTGTGTGGGATCTCAGCTCTCTGACCAGAGATTGAGCCCATGTCCCCTTCATTGGAAGGAAGGTTCTTAAGTACTGGACTGTCAGGGAAGTCCTACTTTTGATTCTTTCCTAGAGAAATTATTGAGATGTTAGCCTGCCACAAGTAAGACATATCATGTAAATGCTTATCCTAATAAAATCATGTTTCTTTGCTAAGATGTGTAATTTAACTGGTGCTTGTGTCAGCAGTCTCTGCTCACTGCGGGGTATTTGTCGTTCAGAGCTTGCCCACCTATGACAGTCCCGAGGTGTTCGGGCTGCACCCCAACGCCGATATCACCTACCAGAGCAAGCTGGCCAAGGACGTGCTGGACACCATCCTGGGCATCCAGCCCAAAGACAGCTCTGGCGGAGGGGATGAGACCCGGGAGGCTGTGGTGGCCCGGCTGGCTGATGACATGCTGGAGAAGCTGCCCCCGGACTATGGTCCTTTTGAAGTGAGTTGATGGCATCCTGACAAAATAGCTGTGGATGTGCGTGGTTGGTTGGTTGCGGGGGTGGTGACGAAATAGTGCTGTGCTAAGTAACTCAGTTGTGTCTGACTCTGCAACCCCATGGACTGTAGCCTGCCAGGCTCCTCTGTCAGTGGGAATTTTCCAGGAAAGAATACTGGAGCTGGTTGCTATTTCCTTCTCCAGGGCATCTTTTTGACCCAGGGACAGAGCCCACATCTTTGCATTTCTTGCTTTGGCAGGTGGATTCTTTACCACTGTGCCATCTGGGAAGCCTGAGGAAGAAGGCAGGAGGGCAGAAATAATTTTTCTGAAATTAAAGAAATTATTTAAAAACTTCACTTTTTGAAGAGGCAGTAAAAGAAGTATTTGAACCTATCGATGTAATCATCTCAAAATATAAATCATAAACCTGATGACAGAGTTAATCTTCATAGTTAAATTACAAGTGTGTACTGATGGGTTAGGATTATTTTTCTATAATGTCTCCTGGAGTCACTTCACACTGTCATTTGTTCAAAGGAAAATGATGTATTCTTAGAGTAAAGCATTGATTATTTTACAAAAATAATTCAGGCCTTCTTAATTTCAGGAAGTCTATAGTTATGTCATTAACTCTGCAGCTTCTTCGTCACATGGGTTTTGAAAATTGATTTATGTATTTTTTAAATTAATGTATTTTATTTAACTGTGCTAGGTCTTAGCTGTGGCGTGCAAGATGTGAGAGCTAGTTCCCTGACCTGGGCCCCCTGCATTGGAAGGGTGGAGTCTTAGCCACTGGACCACCAGGGAAGTCCCCCCAGTTTGTCCTTTTAATATCAAGTGACTTCTAAGAGAAACTGACAGTTATGAAGGTTAATTTTTTTGACATTTTAGCATGTATTGTGGAAAGGTTTACTCTGAAAGCATGTTTAAATCTTTGCTAAAAGCAAAAGTAAGTGGCTTACTTTCCTTGTAGTCTTCAGAGATTACTTGGACTAACCTTGTGATATTTTTGTCATAGGACCACCAAGTTTCTTTATATATTGCCCTTTCCACCTGGTTTTCAGAAGGAATTCTGCATTTTGTTTCTTTAGCAGCCTATTGTTTTCCATGAAACAGGCCATTTTGGCTGCCAGTTTTTCACTATAGACTGAACTCAAAGAACTCTCACCAGGAGAATCATTTCCCCTGGAAGAAACTCTGATCACTTGCTTGGGGAAAATCAATGCTGTTACCAGCTTTCATAAGCGCCTTTCATTATAGCATCAGGAAAGCAGTCATTCGTGTCTAGCAGTGGCTGAAATATTTATAAAGCAACAAAAGTGCCTAAAATATATTAAGTGAAGTGGTAGTCACACAGTCGTGTCTGACTCTTTGCAACACCATGGACTGTAGTCCGCCAGGCTCCTCTGTCCATGGGATTTTCCAGGCAAGAACACTGGAGTGGGTTGCCATTTCCTTTCATAAATAAACATGGTGGTATGTATGGAGTTTAGAAGAGTCACCTTCCTTTTGCTAAACTTGCTTAAGATAGAACAATTAAGCCTGGCATGATATCTGATCCACAAAAGACTCTGAATAAATACTTGCAAGGCAGAAATGAATGGGTGAGTGGATGGATAGATGCTTTGATGGAAAAAATAAAAAACTTTAAAACCAGAAATCTAGTTTTCTGAGACAGCCTTCAGAATTGTTGCATATTCATACACATCTGCTTGTATGTGTCCATGTGTGTATTTTCAAGTCTTAGATTGGCAGTGAGTGAATGTTTCCCAATAACTGCAATTGTTGTTTGGAAGACTGTGTGTTTGTGGACGTGGATTTTATATTCTTTTGTGAATTGATGGCTGCCTGTCTTCTCTCACCTGGGATGAAAAATCAGCTGGTCCTCTAACAGATATTTCATTTCTTCTCTGTTTTCTGAGAGTAAAAAAAGGAAAAAGCTTATTATTTATGGAATTGTAAAATTTAGGGCCCCTTCAGAAGCCCTAGAGTACCATGTATATAATATGACATTGTGGGTATGCTCAGTCCTGTCTAACTCTTTGCGAGCCCATGGACTGTAGCCTGTCAGGCTCCTCAGTCCATGTAATTCTCCAGGCAAGAATGCTGGAGAGAGTTGCCATTTCCCTCTCCAGGGGATCTTCTTGACCCAGGGATCAAACCTACACCTCTTGTTTGGAGGTGAATTATTTATCACTGAGCCCCCAGGGAAAGTGAAAAGTAAAAGTGTTAGTTGCTCAGTAGTGTTCGGCTCTTCGCAAGCCCATGACTGTATGGGTCCTGGGCTCCTCTGGATACTAGGCTCCTTTGTCTAGGGAATTCTCCAGGCAAGAATACTGGAGTGGGTAGCCATTCCCTTCTGCAGGAGATCTTCCCAACCGAGGGATCAAACCCAGGTGGCCTACCTTGCAGGCAGGTTCTTTACCATCTGAGGCTCTAGGGAAGCCCTATATAGAACATTCAGTTCAGTTCAGTTCAGTCGCTCAGTCGTGTCCAACTCTCTGCGACCCCATGAATCGCAGCACGCCTGGCCTCCCTGTTCATCACCATCTCTCGGAGTTCACTCAGACTCGCGTCCATCGAGTCCGTGATGCCATCCAGCCATCTCATCCTCGGTTGTCCCCTTCTCCCCCTGCCCCCAATCCCTCCCAGCATCAGAGTCTTTTCCAGTGAGTCAACTCTTCGCATGAGGTGGCCAAAGTACTGGAGTTTCAGCTTCAGCATCATTCCTTCCAAAGAAATCCCAGGGTTGATCTCCTTCAGAATGGACTGGTTGGATCTAACATTAGTAGCTGTCAGATAATGTTTCGTGTGCTAATGTCTCCATGGCAGGTGAAGGAGAGGCTGCAGATGATGGGGCCATTCCAGCCAATGAACATTTTCCTCAGACAGGAGATAGACAGGATGCAGAGGGTACTCACCCTGGTCCGAAGCACCCTGACCGAGCTGAAACTTGCCATTGATGGCACCATCATCATGAGTGAAAATCTACGAGACGCTCTGAATTGCATGTTTGATGCCAGGATTCCTGCTCGTTGGAAGAAAGTATGTTTAAGTCAGCTCTTATCGTGCCTAATCACTTTATTGTTGTGAATAATTGTAATTGGCAAGTGAAAGCATGTACAGATAATGTGCTTAAGAGCGTTCTTTTGCTTAGGGACTAATCCTCTTAGAGCCCTGTATTTTTAGACTGTAGGTAGGGAATAAAACGATTTAGTGTCTCCCACACCTCAGGTTCTCTGCAAGGCAATGTGTATGCACTGTTTCATGTAAATCTTACAATTTATTACCAGTATTTTACAGATGAGGAACTTAGGTTAGGGGAGATTAAATGTTTTCCCAGATCACACACCTTAGAAATCCAAGAGTCAGAATTTAAACCCAAACTCATGGACTTCAAAGCTTGTGAAGTTAGTTTTATAGAAGGGGATATTCCTACACACACACACACACACACACACACACGTCAAAAGTCACTCCAAAGAGAAATCTTCTTCCTTGCTTTTTCTCTAAATATGTGACTATATATCTCTCAAGGTAACAAGATAATAATTTAACAGTATTCTTACTGATTGCATATTATTAATTGTGCTAAATGACAGATGTGGGCTTTAAAATTTTTTTAATGTAAATATAGTTGATTTAACACAACGTTGTGTTAATTTCTGCTGTACAGCAAGGTGGCTCAGCTACATGTGTGTATTCCATTTTGTGTTCTTTCCATTCTGGCCCATCACGGGATGCTGAGTCTAGTTCCCTGTGCTGCACATTTGCACCTTGTTCTTTATCCACTTTATATATAATCGTTTGCATCTGCTAATCTCAAACTCCCTGTCCTTCCTTCCCCCACCTCCTTCCTTGGTAACCACCATTTCTTTTCCCTATGTCTGTGAGTCTGTTTTTCTCTTTCTTAGATATGTTCATTGGTCATATTTTAGATTACACATATAAGTGATAGCGTATGGTATTTGTTTTGCTCTTTCTGACTTACTTCATTGAGTGTGATAATCTCTAGGTCCAACCATGTTGCTGCAAATGGCATTATTTCACTCTTCTTACTTTATTATCATTTTTGAAGCTTTTAATTTTGTATTGGTGAATAGCCAGTTGACAATGTTGTGGTAATTTCAAATGAACAGCAAAGGGACTCAGACATGCAAATACATGAATCCATTTTCCGACAAACTCCCCTCCCATCCAGGCTGAGTAATATTCCATTTTGTATGGAATATGTATGTATGTATATATACACCAGGATGTGGGTTTTTAAAGCATTTCTTTTCCATCATGGTTTGCCACAGGATGCTGAATGGAGTTCCCTGTACAGGGCCCTATACAGCTGGGCCCTGTTGCTTACCCATTCTACATGTAATAGTAGGATAAATAGACGTGGTTTGAAGAGATGTTTTTCTACTTGGAGAAGTAAAACGAGAACCTGAGTGTCCCTGTCGAGTTGGCTGGTTGTGGCACTGAGGGTGCTGAGTGTGGGAGGACTCGGGAGGCAGGAGGGTGGGGGTTATCCAGGGTGGGCAGCTTACAGAGATGAGACTGGGTCCTGGGGTGAGTGGAACTTTTGGAGGTCAGTCAGGTAAATGAGATGGTGGGACGGGATGGGGCTAGAACTGATAATCTCTCAGGAGAAACTCCTTTAGTGCTGAGCCTCTGATACCTCACCCAGGGCTTTGGCAGATTCCCAGGCAGTGGGACAGAAAGCAGTATATGGTAACGGGGGAGTGCTCGTCTACTGTCTTCTCATCTTATGTGATTAACCACCATCCCATCCATCCCTCTAGACACACGGCTTAGAAACTCAGAATCAGCTTTGACCAGATCCCTTTCTCTCCTCCCCTGCAAAAATTCATTGCCTAGGCCAGAGAGTTTTCTGTATGCATCGACTCTGCACATTGCTAGTGACCTACCTGGTCCCTGGCCACGGTGGGCTCACTCCCCACTAGACCAGCTCACCCAGCTTGGTCAGCACCGCAGTTCTGGAACAGGGGTCCTTGCCAGAAGATACCCCCTCACTAATGGGTCCCTATGCCTTCAGATCAAATGTTGTATAAAGACATCTCTTTCAGTTAACACACCTATAACGATGTGATGGAATGAGTTACCTCATTTTAAACTTTATTTAGTCACTGCTGCTGCTGCTAAGTCACTTCAATCGTGTCTGACTCTCTGCGACCCCATAGATGGCAGCCCACTAGGCCCGTCTGTCCCTGGGTTGGGTATAACACTTAGAGACCCCGTGGACTACAGCATGCCAAGCTTCCCTGTCCTTCACCATCTCCCAGAATTTGCCCACACTCATGTCCATTTGAGTTGGCGATTCCATCCAACCATCTCATTCTCTGTCATCCCTGTCTCCTCCGGCCTCAGTCTTTCCCAGCATCAAGGTCTTTTCCAATGAGTCACCTCTTCGCATCAGGTGGCTAAAATATTGGAGCTTCAGCTTCAGCATCAGTCCTTCCAATGAATATTCAGGGTTGATTTCCTTTAGGATAGACTGTTTTGAGCTCCTTGCTGTCCAAGGGACTCTAAGAATCTCTTAAAAAAAAAAAATATTGGCCATGCCACACTGGATGTGGGATATTAGTTCCTTGACTAGGGATTAACCACTGGACTTCCAGGGAAGTCCCACTTCCTGGAACTTAAAATCCTTTTATACAGGATTTTTTTCTACTCAATTTATTAACAGTCTTTCGGAATCTCAGTGTCTTTTGTAAAATAGACATATCAATTCTCAAGCTATTTGAAATTCAAGTGGTTTATCTATTCAGGTTGATCACTACATTTATTCACACATAAAATAGTGCAGTTACAGTGAAATGTTATAAAATATGATTTGGAGATACCTTCTAGTGTGACTGCTGATAATGTTGATGACATTTCCATGCCTGTTGTAATAACATGAGTTCCACATGTGAATTCAGGCAGAACGTTACAGTCAGTGAATGCAATTAATTTATTGGTGGTAAGGAGACCTGTGTTTCCATTTTTATTCCCTTCATCAGAGAATATAAAAAGGCCTTCTAAGAGAAAGAAACTTCAGAAAATAAATGTTTGCCCCATAAAAAATAAGTGGAGAAAGGCTTCTACATTCGTCATTCACAGAATACAAAGTGCTGTTAAGGCCTTAAGCACATTTACATAAATAGAAATGCTGTTTTATAATGCATCTGTTGAAAATACAGCCTAAGGAAAAAGAGTTGAAACCCGTTAAATTTAATTCAATTAATTGTTTTAATTGCTTTATGGCAGAATTGATCATAACTATATTCATATGCGGAAGGAGATTTTATTGACAGCAGATGTCTTGAACAGCATGCCAACCTGGATTAATCTGGAATTCACATGATGATTAGTTGATTCTAACATACTTCATATTATTAAAAAGGAAGAATAATTTGACATCTTAAATGTCAGAACCCTAAGGAAATTTATGCCTTAAGGACTTCTAAATTCTAAGTGTGAAATTGATATTTCATCATTTTTTTCCTGTGTATATAGTCAGTTACATAGTAGAATTAAACCTGTATTTATTCATGTTTTCATCTTTGCATTTCAGGCATCTTGGGTTTCAAGTACCTTGGGTTTCTGGTTTACTGAACTTATTGAAAGAAACTGCCAGTTTACCTCTTGGGTTTTCAATGACCGACCGCACTGCTTCTGGATGACAGGCTTTTTTAACCCTCAAGGATTTTTAACTGCAATGAAACAGGTAATAGCACTGATTTTTACCTGTTGTGTTATTACAGTTTTCCCCTGGAGGGCTTTCTTCTTTCATTATAGTTTTAAATATGTAGTTTATAATAAGGCAGAATGATTGTCTGGCTTGGGAACCAGCAGTTAACTTTGTCCTGAACATAAATCCGGCAACTTATTCTCAGGCTGCTAGTTTAAATTTCAAAATATTTATTTTTATATTTGATTTGATTTGACATTTCTTTAAAAATTGTTATTCAGTCATGAAGTCATCTCCGATATTTTGCAAACCCATGGACTGAAGCACGCCAGGCTGCACTTTCCTTCATTATCTCCTGGTGTCTGCTCAAACTCATGCCCATCGAGTCAGTGATGCCATCCAACCATCTCATCCTCTGTTGTCCCCTTCTCCTCCCGCCTTCAATCTTTCCCAGCATCAGGGTCTTTTCAAATGAGTTAGTTCTTCGCATCAGGTAGCCAAAGTATTGGAGTTTCAGCTTCAACAGCAGTCCTTCCAATGAACACCCAGGACTGATCTCCTTTAGGATGGACTGATTGGATCTCCTTGCAGTCCTAGGGACTCTCAAAAGTTTTCTCCACAACCACAATTTGAAAGCATCAAATTATTTGACACTGAAGTACAAATATAGTTAAATTAGGACATGGGTATTGCTTATAAGAGGATCTTTTAAAACCCTTTAAATACTATCCTACCTTTTTTGACTCTGGGGCTACATTGTTACCACAATTATGCTCATTAAGACAACCCTCTAGTTGCTGGTGTCATCCTTTTCTTTTGCTCTTTCCCCAAGTAGGAAATAACTCGGGCCAACAAAGGCTGGGCTCTGGACAATATGGTGCTTTGCAATGAAGTCACCAAGTGGATGAAGGATGACATTTCTGCCCCTCCCACGGAGGGTGTCTATGTCTACGGCTTGTATCTTGAAGGTGCTGGCTGGGACAGGAGGAATATGAAACTTACCGAGTCCAAACCCAAAGTGCTCTTCGAGTTAATGCCTGTTGTAAGGATTTATGCTGAAAATAACGGTAAGTTGTCTGTGCCTTCAGGAACAGTTGGTACGATGGGGTTGGCTGATGTTATAAATATAGGATCTCATTTTTTTTATCATGTGATAAGGATTATACTCTGTTATCAAGTAGCTTCGTATTCACGCCTGTGTTTAATGAGTACTTACTGACTTCTGGGCATTTCCTTGAGTGCTGCTGGGAGGCAATGGTTCTGGATAGTTCTTGCCCATCTAATAAAGCAGATAAAATGTATAAGGATACTCACAGAGCATTAGCTAATGAGATAAGAAGCAAGTGTTTGGAATAGTTACTAAGTGGTGAGAAAGGAAGGTGAGATAAGAGTGGGATGAAACTGTCGGGGGCTGGATCTTGGGAGCAGGTGGACCTGGAGGGGCTTGGAAGAATGGATGGGGCTTGAATGATGAGGTGGGCAAGAGGTGGAAGGTAGGAAAGAAGCCTTTCCAGGTGGGACTGCGCAGGGCTCTGGGAAGTCATGACTCCTTCAGCTTGGAGATTTAAGCCAGGCTGTGAAGTCCGGATTGAATTCAGGGGCATTGTCTTAATTCAGGAGCTTATGGTAAAATGCTGGGTTCGCATTGCAGCCTATGAATGTGACAACACTTTTATGAAACACACATGTAAAGCAGAATCCTTTGACAGAGTTATCAAAGCTGTTTTTGACAAGTCTAAAAACACCTGAACTATTTTCCATTGCTGGTTTGATGTTTTCTAGAGACTTTTGCATTTCACTCAGCTAACGTCTCCTCAGGGATAACCACTATTCACGATATGAGGAGATGCTGTTCATTTAATTAAAAAAATTATATTCCTTTTAAGATGAAATTGCACATGTTTAAGGTGTATAACATCCTTGGAGGAAGAAATGGCAACCTACTCCAGTATTCTTGCCTGGAGAATCCCATGGATAGAGCAGCCTGTGGGTTACAGTCCATAGCGTTACAAAGAATCAGACATGACTGAAGCGACTGGCGAAGGTGTATAACATGTTGATTTGATATACATGGTGAGATGATCATTATAAGCCATAAATTCACGAGGTGGCCAGGATAGTAGATCCTAAGGAAGTCTTAATTTTATGATAGAAGCATGAAGATTTTTCTTTAAACAAGGAAGAGACAAAAATCTCTCTTTAAAAGATAATTTTTAGTATATTTATCCCTTAGATAATACCACACTTGTGAACATATGTGTAAGCTTTGAAGATTTGTTTTTTAAGCAAATGTTTGCTAGATGCCTAGTACAAACCAGATACAACCTTACCTGCAAGGGATAAAGGTAGTTATGAACCAGATCATGCCCACAAGGGACCCACAGCCTAGTGAAGGAGACTGATAAGTAAACAAATAATTTAAATAGAATTTGACGCATGTTATGATAGAGATCCCTGGTGGCTCAGTGGTTAAGAATCTGCCTGCAATGCTGGAGACCTGGGTTCCATCTCCTGGTTGGGAAGATCCCCAGAGAAGGAAATGGCAACCCACTCCAGTATTCTTGTCTGGAGAATCCCATGGACACAGGAGCCTGACTACCGTCCATGGGATCGCAAAGAGTCGGACACAACTGAGTGACTGACAGCCGCACATGATAGAGATGCTCTTAGGATATTCAGGGATGCTAGAAGGAGAACATAACTAAGCCTGGCAGGAGGTGGAGGCTGCTTTTGAGATGCGTTTTGGAGGATGAGAATGAGAGGGTGTTAGAGTCAGACTTTTCTGGGCAGAGGGAAAGAGCTCTAGCTCACTGAGTCAGCCAAGGTATCAAGCATCTGACATACACTGCTCTATTGCTGGGGGTGCAACAGTGAGGACAGACCTTGCAGAACCCCCATTTGCACAGAGCTCAGTCTCAAGGACGGGTGGGTAACTGGAAAAGAGGCAGTTACAGTCATTGCTATTCAAGGATCTGTATGAATTCGCCTACACTCTTAAAATTTATTTGTGACCCTAAGGTTAATGCCTGTGGCACTTTCATGACTTTTCACAGACATGTACAAAGCAGTGAAAAATCTGACCCTCCTGACATGTGTGTTTCCAACTTAGGTGGAACAAGCCTGTGCTTTGCTCCTTGTTTCAGCTCCGGCTGTAAACAAGTACCCTTTCCGTGGTCTATTTAGTGCTATGTTTTTCATTTTTTTCTATTTTTCAATGTTGAAAATGGCCCTCGAGTGTAGTATTGAAGTGCTGTCTGCTGTTCCTTAGCACTAGAAGGCTGTGATGTACCTTATGGAGAAACCACATGTGTTAGACAAGCTTCGTTCAGGCATGAGTCACAGTGCTGTTGGCCTTGAGTTCAGTGTTAATGAATCAAGAGAGTATATTAAAAAGATGATTTTAAACAAAAGCACACATAAAACAAGGTTATGTATTGATTGGTCTTTAAACAGAAACACACAGAAAGCAAGGTTATGTATTGATCGGTTGATGAAAATTCTGTGGCCAAGGGCACTAAGGAACCTGATCCTCTATTTCTCCTAGGAGCCGTCAGCAATTTGAGCTTCATTAAACTGTACATACATTGTTGTTATTTCGTTGCTAAGTTGTGTCTGACTCTTTGCGACCCCATGGACTGTAGTCTGCCAGACTCTTCTGTCTGTGGGATTTTCCAGGCAAGACTACTGGAGTGGGTTGCCATTTCCTTCTCCGAGGGATCTTCCCCATCCAGGAATCGATTCTGGGTTTCCTGCATTGGCAGGTGTGTTCTTTACAGCTGAGCCACCAGAGGAAATAGATACATTAGTCCCACAAATAATGAGGATGGAGTGTAAATGAACAGATTGATTTCAGATAGCTCTTGTTTCTGTAAAGAAGACCCACACAGGGTATGTCAGGAAGTGAGAGAGCGTTCAGGTGTTCAGGGAAGAGTTTGCTGAGAAGAGAACATTGAACTGATATCCATGGAGCAAAGGCAAGCATGCAGACACAAGAGCTAGCAATGGAGGCACTGTGTTTGCGTAACAGAAAGACAGTGTGTAACGGAAGGGGCGCCCATGAACATCAGAAGAGACGTGAGGGTGCTCAGCCTCTGTCTTAGTACAGGGTGTCACTCCTTATGCCCCAGCCATGTCTGAAAGGATCCATGTGAGCGCCTGCATTTGGGTAAACATGCTGCCTGTGCCTTCATGATTTTTATTTTATTTTACTTTACAATACTGTATTGGTTTTACCATACATCAACATGAATCCACCACGGGTGTACATGAGTTCCCAATCCTGAACCCCCCTCCCACCTCCCTCCCTATACCATCTCTCTGGGTCATCCCAGTGCATAATATTATTTATTAATTTTGGCTGTGCTGGGTCTTCATTGCCACACGGGCTTTTCTCTGATTGCAGCGAGCTGGGACTACTCTCTAGTTGCGCTGCACAAGCTTCTCATTGAGGTGGCTTCTCTTGTTGCTGAGTTTGGGCTCTAGGGTGTATGCGTTCAATAGCTGTGATGCATTCAATAGTTCATTGCTCCACAGGCATGTGGGATTTTCCTGAATCAGGCGTCGAACCCGTGTTTCCTGCCTTGGCAGGTAGATTCTTTACCACTGAGCTACCAAGGAAGCCCCTCATGTTCATTAATCCTTACTGTGGTGTGAAGTCCCAGGATGGTGATTATTTTATAGAATTAATAGTCAAATGCTCTTTCAGCCAAAAGTAATACTTTAGAAATTTTGTTGCATCTAGTCAACACTGTTTCAAAAATATTTCCCTTGTAAAGTGAAAGAAAAATCTTTCTCACATTCAGTTAGGTGTTACTTTTTTATTTCTTGTGACTAATGTGTAAAAATCCTTCACCATGTGACACTGAACATCTCAGCATGGTAGTAATAAAGCAATAATTTTATAATACAGGCAGTCCTTTATGACTTAAGAACACATTTTTGTGGAAGAACTGTACTCACCCTGCTGGGCATTAGTCAGTGGTGATGCTCATTAGCTGCAGGTAAGAGAGGAAATAAAAATAAGCAACAGAAAAGGTGACTATGAATTCCAAAGTGCTAATAAAAAAGTAAAGAAAACTATAGCTCTTTATTGTTTTTTTTTTTTGGTTTCAATAGAAGTTGGTGGAAACTTGCTGCCAAATAGCTTTCTGGTTGGAGAGGTGTTTCGTTAGTGATAGAAAATTAACATTCCATTGTTCTTTTCATTTGTTCAGTCAGTTCAGTTGATCACTCATGTCCGACACTTTGTGACCCCATGGACTGTAGCACACCAGGATTCCCTGTCCATCACCAATTCCAGGAACCTGCACAAACTCATGTCCATTGAGTGAGTGATGCCATCCAACCATCTCATCCTCTGTCATCCCCTTCTCCTCCAAGCAACAAAGTCTTTTTTAATGAGTCAGTTCTTCACATCAGGTGGCCAAAGGATTGGAGTTTCAGCTTCAGCTTCCAATGTTTATTCACGACTGATTTCCTTCAGGATTGACTGGTTGGATCTCCTTTCAGTCCAAGGGACTCTCAATAATCTTCTCCAGCACCACAGTATAAAAGCATCAATTCATTGGCCCTCAGCTATCTTTATAGTCCAACTCTCATGTCCATACATAACTACTGAAAAAAACCATAGCTTTGGCTAGATGGACTTTGTCGGCGAAGTGATGTCTTTGCTTTTTAATATGCTGTTTAGGTTGGTCATAGCTTTCTTCCAAGGAGCAAGTGTCTTTTAATTTCATCACTTCAGTCACCATCTACAGTGATTTTAGAGCCCAAAAGAAATATNTTCTGTTAGATTCATACTATTTCTGTCCTTATTGTGCCCTTCTTTGCATGAAATGTTCCCTTGGTATCTCTAATTTTCTTGAAAAGATCTATAGTTTTACCCATTCTATTGTTTTCCTCCATTTCTTTGCTTTGATCACTGAGGAAGGCTTTCTCATCTCTCCTCACTGTTCTTTGGAACTTTGCACTCAAAGTATATATCTTTGGGTATATCTTTCCTGTTTTCCTTTGCCTTTCACTTCTCTTCTTTTCTCAGCTATTTGTAAGGCACCCTCAGACAACCATTTTGCCTTTTTACCTTTCTGTTTCTTGGGAACTGGTCTTGTACAATGGTCTTGATCACTGGTCTTGTACAATGTCACAAACCTCCGTCCATAGGTTCATGATATACTGTAGATTCATACTGTAGGTTCGTGACATCTATAGGTTCTTTTCATACTGTAATTTTAATTCAATTTTGATGACTAAATAAGGCCCTAATTGAGATAAAGAGGTATATTATTGTTATTGACTAGAGGACACTCCAAAGGTGTAGCATTTTAAAATTAAAACTCTTATAATGAATTGTTTTTATGTTAATATGAAGGGCAATTTCAGTTTAAATAATTCACCATTGAATTTTACAGACAAGACTAGTTCGTTTTTAAAAGGAAATCTTTGTTGTTTGTTGTTTAACCGTTAAGTTGTATACAACTCTTTTGTGGCCCCATGGACTATAGCCCTCCAGGCTCCTTTGTCAATGGAATTCTCCATGCGAGAATACCAGAGTGGGTTTCCATGCCCTTCTTCAAGGGATCTTCCTGACCCAGGGATTAAATCCATGTCCCCTGCATTGGCAGGAGGATTCTTTACTGCTGAGTCACAGGGAAACCCAGATATTTATTTAAACTCTAAAAATTGAGTTATATATCCCTAAACATTTATGTTTTTTGTCATGAGGGAGTTACCCAAGTAGTGCTAAATACACCAAGAGAGTAAACCCACTGACACACCAAACAGTAGATCCTCTGTTATCAAAGAAAGTTGCAAAGAGGAAGGTTTAGGAAAGAGCAGTGTCAGTCAGTTCAGTTGCTCAATCTTGTCTGACTCTTTGTGACCCCATGGACTACAGCACGCAAGGCTTTCCTGCCCATCACCAACTGCTGGAGCTTGCACAAACTCATGTCCATCGAGTCAGTGGTGCCATCTAACCATCTCATCCTCTGTTGCCCTCTTCTTCTTTTGCCTTCAGTCTTTCCCAGCATCAGGGTCTTTTCCAAAGAGTCAGCTCTTTGCATCAGGGGGCCAAAGTATTGGAGCTTCAGCTTCAGCTTCAGTCCTTCCAATGAACACCCAGGACTGATTTCCTATAGGATTGACTGGTTTGATCTCCTTGCAATCCAAGGGATTCTCAAGAGTCTTCTCCAACACCATAGTTCCAAAGCATCAATTCTTCAGTAAAGTTTCCTATGTATATAGAGAGTGATGTTGCTGTACCCCATGTGATGGGAAAGTGGTGATTACAATGTTTGGGGGAACAAACTGACACTGACTAAGTAGGTTGAGAAGCATCTTAGAGTCCCTGTAGATGACTCCCCCATGACAATGAGAATATTTCCTGCAGGAGAAACAATGTGTGTCAGCATGCCGTGTGACCCACCCTGATCCAGCACTGCGTTCACGGTGCTGGGATGGGAGTAGCCCCATGCAGTGACCCAGAGCTGGGGACCTCCTGATACTGAGCCCCACAGCATTTAATCCACTTGCAGTTTGTAAACCTGGAACTCTGTTAGTCTTTTGGAACCTGAGTCTGGGGAATTCGGTTTAGTGAAAAGGTAACTGTGTATATGCACACATGTGTATACATGTGAGGAGGCAGAGAGGAGAAATCTAACACACCGTGGGTATCCACTGCATTCTAAGCACTATGCTATGCCAGGCATTCACATATGTTCACTCATTTGGTCTTTATGACGACTCTATAAGGTGCATCATGGCTATTTTGCAGATGGGGAAATACTAGGTTAGAGATATTATGTAATTTACCTGTGATTCCTAGCTACTAAATCTGTTATCAGAATCACCTTTGTCTGTTGTGGGTTGAATGACATCTCGAAATCCTGTGGTGGTGTTCTGCTCAAGACTGTGCATGTAGGGATGAAGCTGGAAACCAAAGCCTAAATTGGACATGAGGAAAGTGCCCCTTGTACTTTGAAGTCATGAATTAATTTTTCTCAGGTATGTAGTGAGGTAGACACAGTAAAAGGCCTCTGTCCTATAGGAACATGAGTTCTCACTCCCTAGGCCCTCCTCTCCTCAGGCTTAAGGTGGTCCCCTCCTTGCTCCACAGTGGGGCACACGTCCTCAGGTCAAGGACAGTGAGCCAGGAGCCTGGATATTTGGGGTGTTCTCCTGGCTTTACCACCATAGCATTTATGTGACTTTAGAGGAATCTCAACTGCAGCACAAGTGGAAGTTAGGTATCTAGTTATTTCCGGCTCATGTTTACATCTTTCTGCAAAAAACATGGAGGCACATACATAGAGGATGTCACACTGTGGGTGAGGTTAAGAGCTTAGGCTCCTGGTTCATTCCAGCCAGATTTTCTTATTACCTGCAGCTTTGTAACCTTGAATAAGTAACTCACTTCTTTGGGTTCTCATCTATTAAAATGGATTTAATCATGGTACCCATCTCACTGGGTTGCTGAGAGAATAAAACTGACAATGTCCAGCACATAATTAGCATACAGCAGATAATAATAAAAACAATTACTGTTATTATTAATACAATAACACATGCTCAGTTTCAGCTCAGTTGCTCAGTCATGTCCAACTCTTTGAAGCCTCATGGACTGCAGCATACCACGCATTCCTGTCCATCACCAACTCCCGGAGCTTGCTCAAACTCATGACCATCGAGTTGGTAATGCCATCACATGCTAGTTGAAGGATTAAAAGAAATATCATATATAAATGTTCTTTATTTAATAACTCAAGTGTTTTCAGCAAAACAGGGGTTGAATAAAGGAATGATATAAGGAATCTCTAGGTAACTTGGTTGTTTTACATATCAGAAGGAATATATGATGTCAGTTCAGTTCAGTCACTCAGTCATGTTTGACTCTTCGTGACCCCAGGGACTGCAGCATACCAGGCATCCATGTCCATCACCAGCTCCCAGAGTTTACCCAAACTCATGTCCATTGAGTTGGTGATGCCATCCAACCATCTCATCCTCTGTTGTCCCCTTTTCTCCTGCCTTCAATCTTTCCCAGCATCAGGGACTTTTCAAATGAGTTGCTCTTCTCATGAGATGGCCAATGTATTGGAGTTTCAGCATCATCAGTCCTTCCAATGAACACCCAGGGCTGATCTCCTTTAGAATGGACTGGTTGGATCTGCTTGCAGTCGAAGGGACTCTCAAGAGTTTTCTCCAACACCACAGTTCAAAAGCTTCAATTCTTTGGTGCTCAGCTTTCTTTATAGTCCAACTCTCACATCCATACATGACCACTGGAAAAACTATAGCCTTGACTAGATGGACCTTTGTTGGCAAAGTAAGGTCTCTGCTTTTCATTATGCTATCTAGGTTGGTCATAACTTTCCTGCCAAAGAGTAAGAGTCTTTTAATTTCATGGCTGCAGTTACCATCTGCAATGATTTTGGAGCCCCCCAAAATAAAGTCTGCCACTGTATCCCTTGTTTCCCCATCTATTTGCCATGAAGTGGTGGGACTAGATGCCATGATCTTAGTTTTTTGAATGTTGAGTTTTAAGCCAACTTTTTCACCCTCCTCTTTCACTTGCATCAAGAGGCTCTTTAGTTCCTCTTCACTTTCTGCCATAAGAGTGATGTCATCTGCATATCTGAGGTTATTGATACTTCTTGCGGCAATCTTGTTTCCAGCTTGTGCTTCATCCAGCCCAGTGTTTCTCATGATGTACTCTGCATATAAATTAAATAAGCAGGGTGACAACATACAGCCTTGATGTACTCCTTTTCCCATTTGCAACCAGTCTGTTGTTCCATGTCCAATTCTAACTGTTGCTTCCTGGTCTGCATAGAGATTTCTCAAGAGGCAGGTCAGGTGGTGGTATTCCCATCTCTTTCAGGATTTTCCACATTTTGTGGTGATCCACACATTCAAAGGCTTTGGCATAGTCAATAAAGCAGAAATAGATGTTTTTTTGGAACTCTCTTGCTTTTTCAATGATCCAGTGGATGTTGGCAGTTTGATTTCTGATTCCTCTGCCTTTTCTAATACCAGCTTGAACAGCTTGAAAGTTCATGGCTCATATATTGTTGAAGCAAAAGAAGGGTTAGATAAAGGAGCGACATAAGGAATCTCTAGGTATCTTGGTTGTTTTACACAGATGTAATGATGATGATGTAATGATATACTAACATTTGGATGAAAAATGTAGGCTAGAGAGAGAGAAGTTATACAGTTAGAAAATGAAATTTCCTTAAGGTGCTTTATTGAAACCTTTAGCATCCCAAAGCATATAGCTCACCAATTTAGACACCCTCTTCTCTCTGCTTGTTTTTCTGGAGCCCCAAGGTTTTAAACATATTTAGCTGGTTTGTTCTACCTACCTAGCATGCTTATTTTTGTCTTCAATTTTTTTGTCTAACCAGGAGTAATAGTTTCAGATGTTTATGTGCTCGTTTATAAAGCATCTGTCAGCACTTTTACAATGAAGTTATATTTTTGGTAGTTCCTAATCCTGCTGCAGAAAGTTGTTACATGCTGTGACTTGGTGTGGATACCTTCCCTTCTGAAGCAATTAAAAATAAATAAAATTGGATTAGTATTTCAGAGAATTGCCTTTTTTTTACCTGCTTATTGAAAAGAATGCCATTTTTTTCCAGCTGTATTTTTCTTCTGGGATTAAAACCCAAACAATCAAATATTTCTCAAGGTGCAATTATTATGTTTATCATTTATTTCAAATATAAGACTCTAAGTGTTTTTTTTGAGTTATAAAATGATTATTTGTGAAATGTGTATCAAGAAGAACAGTTAGTTAAATATCTGTTATATGTTCAAACCCTAGGATTAAAGGGTTTAAATACATCAGTTAGTGTAGTTATTATTCATTGCACTCCTCAAATTGAGTCATTCACTTATTTAATCAGCAGAAGAGACACAGATGTATAGAACAGTCTTTTGGACTCTGTGGGAGAGGACGAAGGTGGGACGATTTGGGGGAATGGCATTGAGACATGTGTAATATATAAGAAATGAATTGCCAGTCCAGGTTCGATACAGGATGCTTGGGGCTATTGCACTGGGGTGACTCAGAGGGATGGTATGCGGAGAGAGGTGGGAGGGGGGTTCAGAATGGGGAACACGAGTACGCCCGTGGAGGATTCATGTTGATGTGTGGACAAATACAATATTGTAAAGTAAAAAAAAAATAAATAAATTTCATTTTGTTGTTGTTTAATCGCTAAGCCTTGTCCTACTCTTTTTAATCTCATGGACTGTGGCATGCTATGCTCCTCTCTCCATTATCTCCTGGAGTTTGCCTAAATTTGTGTCTGTTGAGTCAGTGATGCTATCTAACCATCTCATTCTATGCTGCCCACTTCTCCTTTTGCCTTCAGTCTTTACCAGCATCAGGGGCTTTTCCAGTGAGTCAGTTCTTCACATCAGATGGCTGAAGTATTGGAGCTTCAGCTTCAATGTCAATCCTCCCAATGAATATTCAGGGTTGATTTCCTTTAGGACTGACTAGTTTGATCTCCCTGCTGTTCAAGAGACTGAAAGAGTCTTCTCCAACACCAGAGTTCAAAAGGATCAATTCTTCAGTGCTGAGCCTTCTTTATGATCCAACTCTCACATCTGTACATGACTACTTGAAAAACCACAGCTTTGACTATATGGACTCTTGTCGGCAAAGTGATATCTCTGCTTTTGAATACCCTAAGTTTGTTATAGCTTTCCTTCCAAGAAACAAGTATCTTTTAATTTCATGGCTGCAGGTACCATCTGCAATGATTTTGGAGCCCAAGAACAGAAAATCTGTCACTGTTTCAACTTTTCCCCCTTTGTTTGCCTTGAAGTGATGGGACTGGATGCCATGATCTTAGTTTTTTGAATGTTGAGTTTCCAGCCAGCTTTCACATTCTCCTCTTTTAGTTCCTCTTCACTTTCTGCCATTGGAGTGGTATCATCTGCATATCTGAGGTTGTTGATATTTCTCTCTACAATCCTGATTGTAGCTTGTAATTCATCTAGTCTGACCTTTCGCATGATGTACTCTGCATATAAGTTATATAAGCAGGGTGGCAATATACAGCCTTGATGTACTGCTTTCCCAGTTTTGAACCGGTCCATTGTTCCATCTGGTTCCACTTCTTGCTTTTTGTCCTACATACAGGTTTCTCAGGAAGCAGGTAAGGTGGTCTGGTATTCCTGTTTCTTGAAGAATTTTCCAGTTTGTTGTGATCCATACAGTCAAAGGCTATAGCATAGTCAATGAAACAGAAGTTAGATGTTTTTCTGGAATTCTCTTGCTTTCTCTGTGATCCAGCATATGTTGGCAATTTGATTTCTGGTTCATCTGCCTTTTCTAAATCCAGCTTGTACATCTGAAAGTTCTCAGTTCACCTACTGCTGAAGCATAGCTTGAAGAATTTTTAGCATAACCACAGTAGCGTGTGAAATGAGCGCAACTGTGTGGTGGTTTGAACATTCTTTGACTTTGCCCTTCTTTGGGATTGGAATGAAAACTGACCTTTTCCAGTCCTGTGGCCACTGCTGAGTTTTCCAAATTTGCTGACATATTGAGCACAGCACTTGAATAGCATCATATTTTAGGATTTGACAGCTAGAATTTTCATATGTTTGCCTTATTATTATTGCTTATGATATTCTCATGGTGATTAAAAAATAGTAGCTAGACTTAAAAATTAGATATTGCATTAACTAAGTTATCCATCTAGGTTTCTAATAATATCATGGAATTAAGCAAGTGCCTCATTTTTAGAATACTCAAAATATCTGTGACATTGTGGTGACACTTTTGGCACAGGTGAGTCTTGCTGTGAGGGGCTGTCCTGTGCCTTACAGGATGTTGGTCGTGTCCCTGGCCTCTAGCCACCAGCTGACAGCAGCACCTTCCCGGTTGTGATAACCAAATATGTCTCTAGATGTAGTACCATGGTAAAAACAACAACAACAACAACAAACACCTGATTAAGAATTGTGGCTTTAAACTACTTTTATTGAAACTTTTGTAAAGTGCTATCATATGCAAATGTTTAATTTCTTCCCATGATATGAATTGAATTTATAGTGGAAAGGCTTCCAGGTGGCTTCCCGTTGGCAGTTGGAGTCATAGGAGACATGGATTCTATCCCTTGGTTGGGACGATACCCTGGAGAAGGAAATGACAACCCACTCTAGTATTCTTGCCTGAAAAATCCCATGGACAGAGGAACTTGGTTGGCTACAGTCCATGGAGTATCAAAGAGTTGGATAATACTGAACACACACACACACACACACACACACACGGCACAGCAGGTTGAAGGTTTTCTTGGGTCCAAAAATGAGACTTTAACTGCTGGTGCTGCCTTATTTTTTGATGTATTAGGAAAAGCTGAATTATTGAGGAAATTAGTTTTTGGGAATTAAGTTCAGTATCACTAATATATTAATATTGCATTTTGAAAGTTCTGTATTTATGACACTATTTCTCCAAAGTTATCCTCTTAGTTAAATGTGTTTTCACTTCAGTAGTTATGTTAGGGTCATTTATAACATTGGCCTTCCAGAGAAGTATGCGGAGGAATGCAGACATAACTTCTGTCCTGAAATAGTTTATAGTCTGGGAGAGAAAAAGGAATAATGTACTGCTTCCAAAGATGGATGTTACAAGATGTGCAAATAAACTATTATGGGTAGAGTGAATTTAACAGGAAGCTACTGGAGCTTAAACTCCAGGGCTACTCAACACAGGGGCTTTTTCCAAAACTTAATTTTCGTATTTGCAAATTATACTCTTTTTCTTAAAAGAAGTCCCTTCTCCAAACTGTATAAGTTTGAAGTCACAAGAGATCTGCATCCGTCCTCAGCATGGGGATTCCAGGGCTGGAGAGAATGCCTAAGAGAGGACCTGTACAGGATGGATACAGAGATTGTCTCTCCTGACAGATGCGATCGTGGAGATTCCATGTATTATTCACCTACTCCAGAAAAGTAGATTGACTCTCAGAGAGCTGGACTGTGCTGGCTTTCTGCTTCCCGCCATTTGTGTTTCTCCACACACATGGAGAACTCACAACACCTGGTGGGGTGGGGATCATCCTCTGTCCTGTGATTTAGTGTGGTTTGGTAGTAGTTTAGTCGCTACGTCGTGTCCAACTCTGTGCAACCCTACGGACTGCAGCCCGCCAGGGTCCTCTATTCACGGGATTTCCCAGGCAAGAATATTGCAGTGGGTAGCCATTTCCTTCTCCAGGGGATCTTCCTGACCCAGGGGTCAAACCCAAGTCTCCTGCACTGCAGGAAGATTCTTTATGGACCGACCTACCGGGGAAGCCCAGTGTGGTTTGGATTATGGCCAAAGGGATTGAAGAAGGGATTTTGCAGTAATGATAGTGAAGTACCAGTGATTCTGGGTGTCTGACTGAAAGGGACAGGTGCCTTTTGCCAAAGGCAAACCACATGGGAAAAACAAAGAAGGTGTGCAGGCACAATGTTTTTGGGGGAGGTGGGAGGAACAGGGTGGAGGTGCAAAGTTGAAGTGACAGGTGGAAAGGAGAGAGAGGAAGCAGCGGGTGGTCATGTCGCATGGACTGGGGTTAGTGTCAAGGTTGTGGGACACGAGGTGGGTGGGGCAAATGTGAGGCCATCTGGGTGACAAGTCACACACACCCTGGGAAGGCTCGATAGCATCTGCTTCACATCTAGGGATTGCCTGACCTCAGCAGGAATTTCCCTCATTCTGCCAAGCCCACTGTGACCTTCCAGATGCACACATTTGGCTCTGCACTCTGTTGGGGGCTGCATGAATGAGAAATTCACCAATATTTTTGATGGCTTTTGTTGTAGCTGTGAGAGATCCTCGGTTATACTCTTGTCCCATCTACAAGAAGCCAGTCCGAACAGACTTGAACTACATCGCCGCTGTAGACCTCAGGACGGCCCAGGCCCCCGAACACTGGGTGCTGCGTGGAGTTGCCCTTCTCTGCGATGTCAAGTAATGTGGGGTGTGTCCTCACCCAGTAAATGCAGGATCCAGAGTATCACAAGCTCTGTTCTTCCATATGGACGTTGTGTACATCAGGTTGATCGTATGGTGTGTGAATTGCACCGGTGTTCCCTGCTCCTTCGCTGGATGCTTGCTTATATTTAGTCTGTTTCACCATCATGACCAATCACTGTGTGTTTTGAAAAGCTATTTGGTGATTTAGAAGTAAGGTTTATAACTTTCTAATCAAGCTTGGCCCTCAGATCCGGAATAGTGCGCTTTCTTCTTTCAATGCCGAAGCCTGACTAGGGTAAATAGATGGTATTAGTATTTCCCTGGAAGGGATTATTCTGTTAATAATGTGGTTCTCTAAGGTAACATGACAAGTTTGTGCTAATTCTGTTTCTGTTGCCTTTTGCATTTAGGTCAGGTAAGAGATTTGTTTTCATGACTGAAGTTGCTAGTTAAACAGATCTAAAAAATGGAAGGAAATAGAATGGTGAGTTAAGAATGTGAATAGATGAATAGACAATGCATGTAATCCTGCGACACTTACCTTACATTTTTATAATTAAAAAAATTAATTTTGGTGAGGTCTTTGTAAAAGTGATACATTCAGACTCCTTGAACAATAGAAATCAACCCATTCTTTTTGTAAAATGATTAAATAACTAAGCACAGAAGGAATCATAAAAACATTCACATGCTTTGACCCGTATTTTCTCTCCTAGAAACCTACCGAGGAAACAATTTGAAAGAATGAAAAAGTGGTATATAAAAATGTATTTAATAGCATAAAAATAATAAATGCCCCCAAAGGCAAAAAATAAGTCTATACTTAAGGAAATTAGAGGGTATTAGATAACCGTGAAAAACAATAATGAAGATTTCATAGTGTAGAAATGGTAAGCACACGCTGTTAAGTGAAAGATAGAGTTAGCAAAATATTGAGTATTATAACTAAAATGTATTTGGTGTGGACAAAAGTTAGAAGATAATGTGGAAAAATAAAAACAGGTATGTTTGAATGGTAAAGGTTCCAATTGACTTGAAAAAAAATGTAATGACTGGAAGAAAGAATAGGAAAAGGATAAAAGTCTTAGTGGGTGAAAAATTCACACGATCTTTTATTAATTAGAAAAATACTATCTAAGGGGCTTCTCACATGTTTTTACTTTAAATCATGACTATAAATTATACACTGTTTCATCTATAACCTGTTTACTTGGGGACGTGGTCAGTGCTAAGGTAGAATTGCAGCCTAGAATTGGTTAACTTCAGAAATGCATTGCTTCAGGTTTCTGGTGATGAAGGGTTTTATAGGGAGGAAAGATTACAAGGAGACCAGTGTGGGTCCCTCTCACTAGGACTTGCTCTATGATGAGTATCATTTTATTTTAATTATAATGAGAATTAGACCTGAGTGGTTCATGTGACACCTACCCATTTTGGAAAATACTATTTTCTTTTGAGCAGCTTCTTTTGGTCTGCATTAATATGTCAGTTGATTTGTGTGAATTGTGGTAAAACCATCATTTTTATTTTGAATAATAAATAATGAAAATGTGGAAATAATGCAGATTAATAAAATCCATTAATGAGTGTCTGAATTGTAATTGTTATTTATAAGCAAAGGGGTGAGTTCCATTGAGTATCCAGAAATAAGCTTTAAAAACTGGATTTTAAAATCAGCTTGAAAATGTATAATACATATAATTTTGTGATATACTCTATTGGTATATATATATATATCCCCAGAAGGTCAGGGATGGGCCTTGACCCAGTGAGATGAGAAGAGCAAGCAATTTATTTTGTTTTATTTATTTATACTATTTTTGAGACGGAAGACATGTTTTTTTATTTTCATTTTATTTATTTGGCTGTGCTGGGTCTTAGTTGAAACACACC
>SJYV01027548.1:166863-193239 GCA_006410875.1 Neotragus pygmaeus
GTGCTGCAGCTAACACCTGACTTAGCTGAGTTCAGTTCAGTTCAGTTGCTCAGTCGTGTCTGACTCTTTGCAACCCCATGGACTGCAGCATGCCAGGCTTCCCTGTCCTTCACCAACTCCCGGAGCTTACTCAAATTCATGTCCATGAAGTTGGTGATGCTATCCAACCATCTCGTCCTCTGTTGTCCCCTTCTGTTCTGCCTTCAATCTTTCCCAGCATCAGGGTCTTTTCCAACAAGTTAGTTCTCTTCAGGTGGCCAAAGTACTGGAGTTTCAGCTTCAGTATCCATCCTTCCAATGAATATTCAGGACTGATTTCCTTTAGGATGGACTGGTTGGATCTCCTCGCAGTCCAAGGGACTCTCAAGAGTCTTCTCCAACACCATGGTTCAAAAACATCAATTCTTCAGCGACTCAGCTTTCTTCATGGTCCAACTTTCACATCCATACATGACTACTGGAAAAACTGAATTAATTAATTTAAAAAATTAAACAAGGAACATCACTGAAACATGGAGGAGCCAGCGAGGCCCCTTGCTTCACTTCCACCTCCTACCCTCTGGCTCCTACCCACTGAAGGGCACTCAATATTCTGCTGAATTGGGGACCAGAGAGGACCAGCTGACTGAATCCTCAGGTTGGTGGGGAGAGTTGCTGACTGCCTTGGATGTAGAGAAAGCTACAGTGGGGATTTTGTTGCATTTCAGGGTGATAGACCCATTTTTTTTCATCTGCATCAATACTGATTTACTTAAAAAAGTATTTGTTTTGCACCTCCTGTGTGTCAGACCCTCTGGTACCCTGGTGGGATGATGGTGGGAAAAAATTCTCACAGTCCCTGATTTCATGGAACTTTTTGTTCCATGTATTATTATTTTTTATTGTTGTATTATTATTTTTTAAACAAAGAGCCCAGCCTGGAATACAGGCTGAGAAGGGCTACTTTCTAAGTAAAACTGGAAACCTTGTTCTGACTCCGGCACAATGGCTGATGGACACCATGTGTTTCTAAGTCACTGGAGCGAGAAGTGCTTCTTTGTATTAAATGCTTGTTTGCAATGGAAAATCTTATAAATAATTCAACATTAAGAGGCATGAAGAGACAAACCACAAATGTTACAATTACATAGCTTGCAGGATTCTCCAATTTAGATAAAATACACAGTGTCAATAGTGTCTATGTCAATGATAAATTTTTGTTCAACAGAATGGCATTATTAAAACATTAGATATTCTAATACATCCTGCTAATGTAGTTTAAACATTTTTGCAACTCAAAAATCTGTAATGATCATAAAAGTAATTCAACCTTTATATTAATACATGAGCCATTTTATCTGAAAGACACAATTTTCCCTCACCTCCAAATCTGCAACACAATTTTTGCCCCCATGTCAGGCCCTGGTGAGGTCCATGATCACTTTTACATATAAAATACTATAATCTTACAAGTATTAGTGAAATGAAGTAGGATCCTGTGGTCCTTGTTCCCTATGCCGTCTGCCTGCCTTTTTGTCTATGGAAAAACTTTAGCCAAAGAATAAGTTAAATCAGAGAAGTGAGAACATGCAGAAAGAGGAAACCCGTGAAAGGAGACCAGATACCAATAATTTCGTCATTAAGCAGAGTCAAGAGCTTTAGTTCCTTCTCAAGGGCTATAGATAATATTTTGAGCCATATCCTGGGAGATGTCTTGTAGATACTGAAGTCTCTACCTGGTGGTGAAGTTAACTACATGATAACTAGACTGTAGCCGTGACGTTGTGTTAGTCATCCAGCTGTGTCTGATTCTTTATGATCCCATGGACCATAGCTCACCAGGCTCCATCCGTGGGATTCTCCAGGCAAGAATACTGGAGTGGGTTACCATTCCTTTCTCCAGGGGATCTTCCTGACCCAGGGATTGAATGTGGGTCTCCTGCCTTGTCTGAACTACCATACTTTTAAGCAGAAATGAAAAGGAACCATCGAGAATGTCAAGAAACCCTTCGCTTCCCTGGGGTCTTGCTCTCTGCCTCCATCTTTGAAGGTGTTGCTTCTGAGACAGTGGTTCTCAAACTGTGTGCCTGGGGAACCCAGATATGGCCAACGGCCTCAACTCGCAAGAGTGATCAATGTCCACACCTTCATTTAAACACCAGTGCCACTTGGCCACTGTCCCAACTAGGATCTCCTCACATAACACCAGCAAGTCAAGGTCAAGGGTCCTCAAGGTCTAAGCTCCTCAAGGTCAAAGCACCCCAAGGTCAAGGCTCCTCAAGGAGCTCTCTCTCAGCTTTGCTGGTCTTGCCCTTCATGGAGGATCCTGCAAGTATGCGTGTTTCCTGGTGGAACCTTCCTTGGTTACTTCAGGTTGTAGAAAAAAACTAGCTAGAGGACCACCCCGGGTGGAAGGAGCTGGGGTCCAGCTGTCCACCGAATGCACCCACAGTGGGGCAGACTTTGCCAAGACTGGACCCCACACCCAGAAGCTCACAGAACTCCTCAAATTTGTGCAAATATGCTCTCCCAGGGCACACCCCTGAGGCAGCTACAGTTCCATCAGGGCCTGCCAGAGAGATGAAGACCCTAAAGACGAGGACCATGGCCATCTCCTTGTAGGGGTCCCCAGATGTGCACACAGAGCCCAGCCCTGTCCCAGGCTCCATGACATAAACTGTCAAGTTTTGAGAACTGGCCTCAAGAAATAGAAACAAACCGGCCTTGAAACCAAAGATCAACTGTACCTAAAACAAGATGATGCTGGTCAGACCACCAGGGACCAAGGTGATTGTCAGAGCTGACTGTGCTTGCTGATTCTCATGTAGCCCTCTCCCTCAGCTTATTAAAAGCTCTAGCCCACCGAATGTCAGTGGGATGGAGTCAGCCTTTGGACAGGAGTCCACCCTCGCCCTCCTCTTCAGTTGCCAGCAGCCAGAATAAAGCAAATTTTCCTTTCCACCAACCCTGATTTTTTGATGGCTTTGAGCAGCCAGACCCCTCCCCTTTCAGTTACATTACACATGATTTTTGAAAATTACATTGTATAACTAATCACTGTTCATTAGTAGCCTAGTAAACACATCAAAATAATGCCTTTTAAGGGAAAACAAAAGGTGTAATTATATTCACAATATGGTCCTCCAGATTGAGTAAAACCAGTAAACAGATCAGTAGGTTATGAAATCATGAGGAAATCTAGTAGTTTGCACTTAACATTTTTTTTAGTGTTGAGTTCTAGTGATTTTTGAAGTTTATACATTCTGGTTAATCGACTGACATCAGCTGTATCCAATATCTGTGTATCGTCTCTATAAATATCTCCAGTGAAGGATAGAAGAGAATCCAAGGTCTGCTTTAGAATCAGCTATGAGCTTTGGGTAGGATACTGAATCCACAAACAGGTCCTTACCTGTCTTAAATGGGAGCCTTATTCTGTGATGAGCTTTACACACAGCGAACCTTCTCAAGGAAAGAGCAGACTGCACTGCTACCCTGAGGCTTTTCTGGTTCGGTTCTTCAGCCTGGAAAACCAATAAACTGACAGCCAGATGGGAGTGACCAGTTGAATCCTACTCTCTCCTCTCATTTGCTTGAGAAGAAATGAAAATACAGTGACTAAAGAACCAGAAAGCTGGAAGGCAGTATCCTGAGCGGGATGGGATGGAGGATCACAAGGACAGTTGGGTTTCTTTTTTTCAGACACTGTTAGAATTCCATTATTAGCAATAACTCCAACAGATCAAGATGATGAATGAATAATCTCCTCTAAAGTCCTCAAATGAGCCCTTAAAAACCAGCTTATCCCCTAGATTTCAAAGTTTTCATTACAAGATGCCAATAGTATTACAACCTAATAGTATAATTTCAATGCCTTAAAGGATTTAATCCAAGGTTTTAAAAAAGTTTTATCAGCTCTTAGTATTAATAACATCATAAAATCACCACATGGACTTGCCTCATGTATATTGTTCCTGTGGGTCCTTTGTGTCTCTCTAGATTTAGAACTCCGTTTAGATTCCCAAGGCTCAGGATTTACAGGCAAACTTCCTTGTGTC
Organism: Neotragus pygmaeus; assembly: GCA_006410875.1. NCBI lineage: Eukaryota > Metazoa > Chordata > Mammalia > Artiodactyla > Bovidae > Neotragus > Neotragus pygmaeus. Next base: position 170,901 of record SJYV01027548.1, read on the forward strand.
CAGCTTTGAGTTTATGTTGGGTGGTTGCAGAGCTTGGGAGGCTCGCCCTCCTTTTGGTTTGCGAGCCAAACACCGTTTTTCACTGGGCTATGCGCTGTTGGTCCTCGTTGCGTGTCATGCGGGTACAGCCAGGACATATTTGTGGCGTGATGCCTTGCCTCTGCTCCAGGAATGTTTTACGATCACAGTTAATACCTTTCTTCATTTATTTCTTCACTTAGGCTAATAAGCATAAGCATAAGCATTCACATCAACTATGATCGTAAACACACTTGCCTGGAAAGCCAATTAAGTTTCTTCCAGTATTTTGTGCAGGAGTCAATTTTAATAAGACCACATAGAGCGTTCATGAGTAGTCGAGAGAGAAGAAGGATTAAATGTGGCGAAGGACACCAAGGAGATTATATAAAAAGTCACTAGATGGGGAGCTTTCAGAAGGATTATGAAGCAGAACTGGTGCTTCAGCTCAAGTTGGACTCCTCTGTCCTGAGCATTCAGTTTAAATTCACTCTGTTAGCATCACCTTGCTCCTCACGGTTCACTGTGATGTTATTTGTAATCTATTTATGCAAATACCTACAGCAAATCCCAGGAGGCCTGCAGAAAAAGAGCTTATAAAACATTTTAGTGTTTTATCATTTGAAAAGTGATCATTTGCATGCATCAATTAAACTTTGTGCTATACTAGCAAATAGTGAAAATGCTTTTAGTGTCTCAGAAACATTTTAAATCACCATTGTTCACATTTTACAAACCTGCTACACCACTGATCACAAAGATTTGTAAGTGGCACAAATGAGGGGTTATAAAAAAGATGATGGCTGTCAGTTCAGTTCAGTTGCTCAGTCGTGTCCGACTCTTTGCGACCCCATGGACTACAGCATGCCAGGCCTCCCTGTCCATCACCAACTCCCAGAGTTTACTAAAACTCATGTCCACTGAGTCGGTGATGCCATCCAACCATCTCATCCTTTGTTGTTCCCCTTTCCCGCCTTCAATCATTCCCAGCATCAGGGTATTTTCCAATGAGTTGGTTTTTTGCATCAGGTGACAAAAGTACTGGAGTTTCAGCTTCAATATCAATCCTTCCAATGAATATTCAGGACTGATTTCCTTTAGGATGGACTGGTTGGATCTCCTTGCAGTCCAAAGGACTCTCAAGAGGCTTCTCCAACACCACACTTCAAAAGCATCAATTCTTCAGTGCTCAGCTTTCTTCATGGTCCAACTCTCACATCCATACATGACTACTGGAAAAACCATAGTTTTGACTAGACTGATTTTTGTTGGTAATGTCTCTGCTTTTTAATATGCTGTCTAGGTTAGTCATAGCTTTTCTTCCAAGGAGCAAGCGTCCTTTAATTTCACGACTGCAGTCACCATCTGAAGTGATTTTGAAGACTGAAAAGATAAAGTCTGTTACTGTTTCTACTGTTTCCCCATCTATTTGCCATGAAACGATGGAACCAGATGCCATAATCTTAGTTTTCTGAATGTTGAGTTTTAAGCTAGCTTTTTCACCCTTCTCTTTCACTTGCATCAAGAGCCCTTTTAGTTCCTCTTTGCTTTCTGCCATAAGGGTGGTATCATCTACATATATGTGGTTATTGATATTTCTCCCTGCTATTTTGATTCCAGTTTGTGTTTAATCCAACTCAGCATTTTGCATGAAGTACTCTGCTTGTACATGGGAATGGTTCCATATTAAGAAAGGAGTACATCAGGCTGTATACTGTCACCTTGCTTCTTTAACTTATGTGCAGAGTACATCATGCGAAAGAGTACGTCTTGATGCCCATCGTGTGGGCCTGTCTCTTGCTACAGTGATGCCCTCACGGTTCCTCTGGGATAGAGCCCACAGCACACAGTCCCTGCTACAGGAGAGCATTTATGACCCGCTTTGGCATTATAAGTTCTTCAGCCTCTCATATACTGGATTGGCCAAAAAGTTCATTGGAGCTTTTTGTAACATGTAATGGAAAAAACTGAGCGAACTTATTGGCCAACTCAATAAATTGTAAGGTTTTTTATGGGATTATATAGATTGGGACAAAGTTTTGCCAAGTTGTGATACTCTTAGTTTGTGTCTTTGCACAAAGATCCTTTCCTCCAACTCATGGTCCCCTTCAGTCATATCCTTGCATGCCTGTGTGCTCAGTCACTTCAGTTATATCTGACTCTTTGTGACCCCATGGACTGTAGCCCGCCAGGCTCCTCTGTCCATGGGGTTCTCCAGGCAAGAATACTGGAGTGGGTTGCCATGCCTTCTCCAAGGGATTTTCCCAAACTGGGGATCGAACCCGCCTCCCCTGTGTCTCCTGCATTCCAGGCAGGTTCTCTATCCACCTGGGAAACCCAGTCACATCCTTCGCTCTCAGCAAATTGAACTAATCAGAGTCTTCCAAGATGAGATCCTCTTGGAAGAATACTTGTATTTAGGTAGAGTCCTGAACTTAAAGAGACCTTTGTTTGCTATGCTTCACGTCCAAAGACTTTGCTTTTCCCCTTCAGGAAGCACAGCCAAAATTTTCACAGAAGTATCTTTACAATGGATAAGGTTGCCCATGGATATCACAGGATACCAATATTTACTCTAGGTTAAAAGGGGAACTTTGCAGGACTTCCGTGGTGGTCCAGTGGTGAAGATTCCATGTTCCCAATGCAGGGAGGCCCAGGTTCAATCCTAGTTGGGAAACTAGATCCCGCATGCCCCAACTAAGAATTTGCGTGTTGCAACTAAAGATCCTGCATGCTGCAACTAAAAAGAATCCACATGCTGCAATGAGGACTTGGCACAGCTAAATAAATGACTAATTTTTTTTTTTTTAATGGGAAACTTTGCATCTCACATATGAGACTGTAACAGAGACTGCAGGTTCATACCCATCCTGGCCTATTTCAATAGCATTCTTATTCATAGTCTTTTGTTATAAAATGAAAAGTCCAGGAATGCCAAGGCCAAATGGCACCACAGGACAACAGTTGTCAATCTGGAGTCCTCTAGCCTGATCGATCACTCTATCTGGTCACATTACTTAGGCTCCAACAAGATCACTAAGGCTCCGCTAACCATGAGCATCTTCATACATAATGGCAGCACTGGTTATAGGTTCTGAGCCTACTCTGTAGCAAAGTGTCCATGGGGAAAACCAGAGTTCTAAATTAGGATACTAATGTCTACCCCAGATCCACAGCCCCATTTGAAGTCCCCCTTCCAATCCTGCTCTGCTGAAGGTTCTAGTTTGCCCACTTTTACCATCTTTGCCCAGCTCAAATCACCCGGTAGTGGCTGCTACTGTCTGCAACACCATAGCAAATGCAGGGTGAGTTACACTCAGTCTCTGGAGATTCTTCCAGGATGACTCCCTCCTCTCTCAGACACTCCTTCTGCCCAGCTGGCTGCGTGGTCACACACTTTCTAGATCAGTGTGATGCCTGGGAGGTAGCAGGATGATCAGAGAAAGAGGAGTGCACAGACAGGGTCAAATCCTGGAGCTACTTGGTAGAGTTGATTAGTGTTTCTGAGACATGTTTCTCATCTGCATAATGGGTACACAACACCTTCCATGTGAGGCTGTTGTGAGAACCAATAGAAACAGAGAATTAGAAAATGCCCAGGACAAAGGAGAGGCTTCTGAGGTGGTGCTAGTGGTAAAGAATCCACCTGTCAATGCAGGAGAGGCAGAGAAGGGGGGTAGATCCCTGGGGAGGGGAGATACCCTGGAGTTATAACCTGGCCAGATATATACACTGCAGTGTCTCTATGGATAGAGTAGAAAGTGGCAACCCGCGCCAGGATTCTTGCCTCAAAAAATTCCATGGACAGAGGAGCCTGGCAGGCTATAGCCATGGAGTCACAGTCGGACTCCACTGAATGAGAACACACACACAGAACAAAGACGTGCTCAGCAAAGCTCACTTCATTCCCACACCTCGTTTCCAGTCAAGTTGTAGAGGGAAGAGAGAGACAGGCTGCCACCGCTTGGCGTGAGGATCCTTCTTTAGGAAGTGGCCCTGAAGGTCAGCAGGTATGGTCCTTCCACTTCTCCTTGTAAAGCATTAAGCCCAATTAAAAAATAAAATTAAATTTATTTATTTTAATTGGAGACTCAAAGCCATTCTCTCCTGCTTTTCAATTTATTTATTAAAAATTTTTTAAAAAGTTATTTGCTTATTTGGCCATGCTGGATCTTAGTTGTAGCATGAGGGACCTTCAGTCTCCACTGAAGCATGTAGCGTCTTTAGTTACAGTATGCAGACTCTGAGTTGCGGCATGTGGGATCTAGTTCCCTGACCAGTGATCGAACCCAGGACCCCTGTATTAGGAGTGAAGAGTCTTAGCCACTGGAAGACTCTCCTTGTCTTCAATTTAGAAGAGAACTAATTTCTTGGGATTCTTTTCATTTTTATCATTTTGATGTGAGCTTGATTGTAAGTCCATTCTAAATCAAAGCTTTCCAACAATTTTTTTCTGCATGTTGTGTCAAAAATATCCTAAGTATAGATACTAATATCCATTCAGTGCTAGTATCTGATGCTAATTTTCACACTGTAAACTGTCAAATAATATTGCTTTTGTTTTGTGCTTGCTCATACTAGTGAGGCAGATTATTTCATCACAAACTGGTAACCAGATAAGCAAGGTGACAAAAGGGAGAGGTAAAATGAATAAGAGACATGGGGTTGCAATCAAGGTTATTACCTTAATTAAAAATCTTAATTTGTTAGAATAATGGCTCTTATCCCAGGCTGTATATTGGAATCATTTGGGAAACTTTTAAAAATATTGATGCTGAGGACCCACTGTAGTCTAATAAAATCAGAACATCTGTTAAAGCAGCTAGGGTAGAGAACCATTGCTTTAGAGTGATGGTAAACAAGTATGACTTGGTAACAAGTGTGGACTATGAAATCCACTCACCAATAAAATAATTAGGAAACATATTTAGTGTTTCAAACATCTTTGAGCAACTGTGTAACTAAAGAGAGCTGAGACAGTATGAACAACTTTTTAAAAAGTAATATTAGAATTGTGAAATCAAATTCATAGCTTATGGCAGGACAAGAAAAATTTAAACGTGAAAAGTCTCTGCCCTTTCGCCTTTTCTCTTCTCCTACTATTCATTGTGTATCGGTGTTATACATCGAACAAACTTTACACGTTGCCTGGAATACCTGCTTAACCATTAAGAGCAACATTCTCCCAGCACCAGCAAGGCAACGGCTGAGAGAGAACATTCTTTCTTGATCTTGCAAGAGGTCATACGACCCACCACGATGACGTAGACCCACCATGAAGACTTAGACTGGGATTATGTAGACTATCAATAACATTTCATTTGATGTACAGCCTTGTCGCAAAAGACATATAACTGTGCCTAGACTTCTACCAAGCACAGTTTGTAGAGCTTTCTGAAGTGCTTGTCCTGGGTTGAATTGAATAAAAATTTTCAATTGAATAAAAATTGAATTAAATTTCCCAATTCTTAGATTGACAGATCAATTTTTCATAACTTGTGTGCTTCTCATATGAACAGTCTTTTAGTCTCTAACTTTCAAATCGTTCTTGTAAAATATTGTTGCTGAATTCTACATTCTCTATGAACCCATGAAATTAAAAGTTTATTTAAAAAAAATTAAAGTTTGAAATTACTGGACTGAGTTATGTATAGGTTTATTGAATTATTTTATTGCAGAGTTTGTGGAGGAATATGTATTTAATTGGCTATTTTTCCTTTGTTGACATTTAATTAAAAATTCTACATATTTAAGATATAAAACTTGATGAGTTGGTATATGTATATATTGTGACATAATTATCACAATCAAATTAACTTGTCATCACTTGACAGTTATCATTTTTTTAATCTCCGTTGGGAGAAGGGCTATGAAAACATATAATTGAATTCCTTATTAGAAATGTGACACGATGCACTATATCAATATTCTTGTATTTTACTGTTCACTCAGATCTATAAGTGCAGATTATAATAAATAGGGCAGGTGTGGGGCCTGAGCCCTGGGTGTTTGGTAAGTTCCCAGGTGGTACCAATGCTGCTCACGTGACACCATGTGATAGCTCTTGGTGGATTTTGAAGCTCTGTTTTTAGGAACATATGCATTGAAGATTCTTGTGTCTTCATGGTGAAGTGACTCCCTGGTTATTGTGTAATACTTCTCGGTAATATTCCTTCTTCTGATGTTTCTTTGTGTGGTATTAATAGACCCTCTCCATATTTCTTTTAGTTGTATTTTTCCATCCCTTTATTTTCTTTCACTATCTGTGCTTTTAAAGCTAAAATGGGTTTCTTATGTAGTTCTGTTCCTTTTAATATACACAAGTAATGTCTTTTAATTGGGATGTGTGCACCATTTATATTTCATGTAATTATTTATGTGATTTGATTTAAATCTACTGTTATACTAGTTTTCTGTTTCTTCTTCCATTTTTTCCCTCTTTTTCTGTCAATTTTTTAAAAAAGTTGAGTATTGCTTATGATTCCATTTTATCTCCATTGTTGGTTTATTGGTTGCAACTCATTCATTTTCCTTTCCTTCTGATGGATGTCTTAGAGCGGCCAAGATGGCCTGATGGACCCCCAGCTAGAGACAGGCTTATTCCAAGTCTCCCCTTTGCTTAGAACATTTACTTCAGAAACCTTCTCATCTTAATTCCTTTCTCTGATCCTTTAAGATGTAAACCTTTCTCAAGGAACTGGGAGCCATCCCTTTGAAACGGAATCATCAAGAATGGGGTTCTGTTCCCGCTGGAAGCTCTAGAGAGTCTTTCTTTGCCTCCTTCAGCTTCTGGAGCCTGCCAGCGTTCCTTGGCTTCCGGTCACTACCTCCAGTCTCTGCCGCTTTCTTCGCATCACCTTCTCCTTTATGTGTATGTTTGATCTCTCTTTGTCATTCTCTTACAGGGACACTTCCGATGGTATTTAGGGCCCACCCAGAAAATCCAGGACAATGTCCTCATCTCCAGAATCTAAACTTAATTGCATCTGCAAAATAAGTCCCTTTTTCCTTCTAAAATAACGTTACAGGTTTCAGGTATCTGTATATCTGGTACTGATAGAGGACATGATATCTTTCAGTGGCCATTACTTATCTTGCCACCCCAGTGTTATTTTAATTTTACCATATGCAGACTTTTCTTGAAAAACACTTTTTCTTTGGGTTGTTGTACTTGTTCAGTCGCTAAGTCAGGTCTGACTCTTTGCGACCCTGTGGACTGCAGCACACCAGACCTCTCTGTCTTTCACTGTCTCCCAGAGTGTTCAAATTCATGTCCATTGAGTTGGTGACACTATCTAACCATCTCATCTTCTGCTGCCCCTTCTCCTGTGCCTTCAGTCTTCTCTTCCCATCTGATGGCCAACGTATTGGAGCTTCAGCTTCAGCTTCTCTGGGTTAGCAAGGAATTATGGAAGGATTCGGTAGCTGAGCTGCTAATTTTGAATGCAGAGTTCTTTGGAGTCCTAATTAATAATAATCATCATAATAAAGCAAATATTTACAGAGTGCTTACAATGTGCCAGACCTGAGTAAACAAGGCTTCTATAAAGCCTTGTTACTGAAAAGATGATCTGAGGACCAGAAATATTGAAATACCTGGATCCTGTAGAAACGCATAATCTTGGTCTTGAATTACGTCTACCGAATCAAAATCTGCATTTTTGCTAGGATTCCTACTGATTTGCTTGAACATTAAAGTTTGAGAAAGTTCTTTATGGTATTAACTTATTTAAAATGCACAAATACTCTATAATGCAGATATTTTTGTCAGCGACTATTTTACAAATGAAGAACCCAGATGTTCCATTAACCATCTCTAATGTCCTGTTTCTTCATACAGCAAACAGTGGATGTTGACTCACGAGGGACTCAGGGAAATGTACTTTTCAGCAGCCTCTGTAAGTCCCAAGAGCTAACAGTGTATTCTCAATTTCTCCAAGCTAGTCATTTAGTCAATATCAGCCCTATAGAGCTCCCTAAAAACAGTGTTTCTAAATAATGTTGTCCTAGATAAATTCTGTAGACTTGCTAAAAGGATCGGTTAGTCAGTTACCTGAGAGTTGGCTAGTGAAATGAATTTATTTTGCAGAAAGCTAAGAAAAAGCCGATTAGAATTAGAACACAAGTATGACCCCTACCATCTGCCTCTTTTGTTTAATTGCATAGATAAAAAGCCTGAAAAGCAAATAGTAGTGCGTTGCAGGAGAGTGGAGACCTGTTTATAGGGTTTGAAAGGGTTACAGGGCTTTGTGGCATTTTCTGTCTGCTAATAACTTCACGTCTGCTGAGTTAAATTAATAATTTCTCAGATCATGCTATTAAGTGTGATGCTTCTAGGTGACATGAGTGGTATCTTTTTTCTCCTTTGAGCATAAAACATCATTTTCAGTTCAAAACACCTTCATTCTAAATTAAGGTCATGGGAACTCGACTTGTGGTCCAGTGGTTAAGACTCCAGATTTCCAGTTCAGGGAGTCCAATTTCGATCCCTGGTTGGGAAACTAAGATCCCACATATTGTGTGGCCAATAATAATAATAAATAAATAAATTCTTGTCATGAATTCTCCACATTATGTGTTTACTAACAACAAAAATACTTTTTATATTTATAAAGAATGATCAACCCTTACTTGTAAAGATCTTATCTTGGAACTATTTTATGAGTAGAAATAACAATAGGGTGAAAAAAACCCCTGTATTTTCAAAATTAGCATATAGGTGTTTTAACCACAGTGTCTAACTTATGCCCCCAATAACCTAAGAAGTATTACCTTCCTCTTGCCCGTGAGAAAACTGAGGAGCAAAAAAGCTAACCTGGCCAAGTCCATCCACATAGTCAGTAAATGATGTCATCTTCCAGGCTGCAGTGCTTTAGAGTCCTTCCTGCAGGTGCTCTGGATTCAGCGTTGTATCTCCCACATTAGACTCGACTAGTCTCTATCAGCTCACCCTGAAATTCTGCTTGGAGACAAACACATTCTCTGTCAGTTACTCCTAGACCCGCAGGCTGACTAGTATCGGAGGCCTCCTTCCCTACTCATTTCTCAGCAGTGCTCTTGCTTTGCTAAATCTAAGTCAGAAGTTTGCTTAACACTTGGAAAAATAACTTTCTACTCCAAGGAAAAGGGTGACATTAATGTTAGTCTTTCTCAATCAAGCAGGGTGGTCGTGCCGCCTGACGTTGGCCTGCGGGCGCGTGCGTGCGTGCGTGCGTCGTGCAGGGAGCCTGCGTGAGGAAGTCCGCCCATGGCAAAGGTCATGAGGAAGGCGGCTTGGCATACGCAAAGGCGTGACCGAGCCTCAGGAAACCCCCTGTTCCGGGCATCTACCCCTAAAGCCAGCGTCTACCTAGGCATGATTGGTACAGTGGGTTGGTTAGGAATGATGTGGGGGAAGGCTTGTTCATGTGTCGTGCCGCCGCCGCCGCCGCCGACTGCTCGTTTCCTGCCCTGGGTGTGACAAGGGTGTCTCGGGTCCAACCTCTCTGCTGACAGACTCGCTTGTGTGACAGGATGATCCAGACTCCTGCCACTGCGTGCCCATGATTGGTCACCACCTCTCAACCATCCACAGCACACAGAGTTGGGGAGGATTGGGAGAGTCTCCATCAGCATGGGGCTTTTCTCAGGGTGGAGTCAGTGTGTGCCACCAGGCCTCCGTAGCCTTAGGCAGCTGGGAAAATATGTTCATCCGTGGATTTGGAACATCGAAAAGGAAATAGAGGAGTTGTGAAGGCGAGCGAGACTAGACTTTGGGAGTGAATGAATGTTCTCTTTTGGAAGGGATCACTGTGCCCTTGGGATCAAATCACTGTGTCCTTGCTGTGGAAAACTCACTTGATCGGTGTCTTAAGACTCAATAGACCTTAAAGGGAACGTGGGGGAAAGGATGTTCATGTGTGGGGCTTGATGGGTGCTGCTCAATCTCCACGTGTTTATTCCCTGCCCTCAGAGAAGGAATAGAACTCACAGAGAGGATGTGCACCTGTGGTGGATTCGTGTCGATGTATGGCAAACCCAATAGAGTATTGTAAAGTTAAATTTAAAAATAAATAAATTAAAAAAAAAAAAGAATACTGTTATAGTGTTGAAGAGCAAAAGCGGACAGCTGCCGTGGTACGTGCCATTAAAAATAGAAAAACCTCGATGATGACATGCTCTGCAATCAAAGGAAGACTTCCCGTTAGTTCATCTCACTCTCCCTCCTTTGTGTCTCTTCGTTTACTGTTCACAGATTTCCTCACATCTAAGGTTTACAGAACCTTTATTTAAATGCGTTTCGTTTTACACATAACGGTTTGCCTTGAACAAAGTGAGTACACGATTTTTGAAGAGATTTGAAATGATGTGAGTGGCAGGTCCCTTCTGGAATGGCTCCCTGCTGCAGTGTATCCGAGGTTTTGATGTATTATGAAGTAAGCCTGCAGCCAAGCGCTTTGGAATTCTTTCCTGCCGGTGAGAAGGTTCATACTGAAAGATGGGGAAATGATCTTACAGCAAAAATCACGGTTGGTTGTAAGTTCGATGTACTCTCAATCCTTAAGATATGTGAAAATGTGATGTGAATTAAATCACCCTTAAAGGAAGAGCACATATATTTATCTGACGCAAGAAAAAAGCCATCTGAATTCCTACGCTCTGCGACTCACGGTTTAGACATACTTTGAAACCATGTGATAAATTGGAAAGCAGCCAAGACTAAGTTCTTTTCCCATGGGACTTTTAGTACCATTTGGACAATAATTATATTCTCCATTTTTGAGCTTGAAATAAAAGTTGCAACCTGGCTAGTTGTTCCTTGTCTGTGAAGACTCCATTAAAACTGGTTCAATCCCATCTTAAGTGCAGTCTCATCTTAAGATGCAGCCCAGCATTTCTTGAAAATTTTCAGATGATTCCTGCTTGCTTTGGCCCAGTCAGCTCTGGCTTTGATTTTTCTATTTTTCATGCTCAGTGAGTTCTTTCCTATCCTAGTGGTTCTTTTCCTCAATTTTCCCAGTGCTAGTTGCGTGTGGCTATTGTGTATAGTAGATTTTTGCTGAAAACCTGGGTTATATGGTAACAAAATAACCAAGCACAACATATAGTAGAAATTGAAATTAAACAGATATTGCCGCTATAAAACATATTTTAGCCACTTTCTACCCATTTACTCTCTTGTCTCCCACCTATTCTCTGGCCACTCCTTCCAACCCTCTAATTCGAATAAATTTCAGGCATTATTTCTGTGACTGTATTTTCTCCTCTCCTCTGGTACTTCTGTTATGGATGTGTTGGTGTGTTTAATGGTTTCTCTGAGGTTCTGTTCATTTCCCCTAATTCTTTTCACTCTCCATTCTACAATCTCTGTGAATCTATTTTCAAGTTTGCTAATTTTTTCCTCTGTCAAATCAGATCTATGTTTGCACTTCTTATGGGTTGAAATGTGTCAAGTTGTAAACCTTGGAAGATGACATTTAAAATAGAGCCGTTGCAGATGAAATTACTGAAGATGAGGTCACACTGGAGTAGATTGAGTCCTTAATACAGTAAGGCTGGTGTCCTTATGAAAAGGGGGCATCTTGCGGAGGGGGGAGTTCAAAAGAAGATGTTGCTCACTTATTCATTCCAAAAATTGTTGCATAATTTTTGCTTTGTTCCATAGATGTTTTATTATAAAGANTTGCTTGAGGTCACATGGATGATAAACAGAAACTTCAGGTTTGAAGACCATGAGTCTGGGAGCCATATCATCTCCCGCAATAGGTGATTGGGCTCAAGTCATTCAAGCCCAGCTTGCTGGGCTGACAGGACCCTAGTCTGTGAGAAAGGAGAGCTGTGTAGGGCCATCACAGAGACCTGGAAGGGTGGGCATTGCCTAGTGAATAGCAGGAAGAAGATGACTGAAAAAATAAATCACACTCTTCCAGCTTGAAGTGTGTGGACAATGGGTCAGGCTTGCATGAAGGAAGAGGAGAGGTTTTGAATTAAATATAATATTAGGCCATAATTCTCATGATTGAAAGGGCATCTCACTTACCATTGGGATTCAAGAAGTCAATATTTAACATCCATCTTCTTTGCCTGATTTTTGTTTCAATCTATTGATTTAGAAAGGGAAAAGGGAAATAAATATAAAATACAGCATTGTTTCAACTTTTGACAGATAAAGCCAGATATAGAATAGGCTTCTCCTGTATCCCACACAGCTCTGCTCTACCCTTACCCTAGAATCAGCTTACTCACCCACTCACAGCAGAGTCGTTGCTGTTGTTTTGCTGCTAAGTCGTATCTGACTCTTTTTGGCCCTATGAACTGCAGCTCCCCAGGCTTTCCTGTTCATCATCTCCTGGAGTTTGCTCAAGCTCATGTCCATTGAGTTGGTGATGCCATCGGATGATCTCACCCTCTGTCACCCATTTCTCCTCCTGCCCTCAATCTTTCCTATCAGAGTTGGATAACTGCTATTCAAGAAATGACGAGGGACACTTCCCTGGTGGCCCAGTGGCTAAGACTGCATGCTCTCAATGCAGGGAGCCCTGATCTGATCTCTGGTCAGAGAACTAGATCCCACATGCTGCAGTGAAGATCAAAGATCCCACGTGCTGCAGCTAGCCAAATTAATAAGTATTTTTTAAAAAAGAAGTAACGAGGGAGGCAGCAAAGAGAGTGAGAGCTTCTGTCAATGAATGCTCTTCTCCTTGGACACATGAGGAGTGAGAATAAGTGCCTCTACTAGTTACCTGAATGAAGTTGTTCTCAAAAACTGAAAATGATCAGAAAAAGATGAAATCTTCCACAAATACTGGCAAATGGCAGAGATGAGAAGGTGAACATAGAATGTATGAAGACAGTGGTGGATTGGTCTAAAATAAAGCCATGTCCAGAAACCCCAGAGTCCCACAAAGTGTGGGATGAAGTCCATCCCACACTTCAGCGACATTTGCACACCAGATCACTTGTAGTAATCATCAGAGGAAAACACACAGCCTTATTTCTAAGTGTGAACTACAGTCACTTTTCATGTATTTATTTCACTGCATTATTTATTTAAGGTACTTATGCTTTCTCCCTATCCCAGTCTTCCTCCCGATTGCAATGTTATTTAAGTTAATATTCATAAATAAATTATTCTAACCATGTATTAAGTAGAAATTTGTTGACATAATTGTGCATCAATTTTGGTAAATACAGAATGTGACGTTAAGTATTTTATGCTTCCATAAGCTCTCAGTTTCTCTGATCATTAAAATTTTCTGAATAATAGTAAATCACATCTTTCTCATTATCCTTGAGGTTTCTTCAAACTCCATGAATTTCAATAGAGGGTGATAAAGGGAAATGAAAAAGAGATGTGTATAAGAGACAGCTCCTTTAGTGATTTTTTTTTTTTTAAGTTTAGCATCGTACTTTTCAATTCCAAAATTGCCACTTGCTGCTTTTAAACTTTTTTTGTTTCACTAATATCCTCGGCTTGATGAATTCTTTTCTTTCCCTGCCTGTTTAGTCGCTCTATCACGTCTGACTCTTTGTGATCCCATGGACTGTAGCCCACCAGTCTCCTCCATCCATGGGATTTGCCAGGCAAGAATACTTGAGTGGGTTGCCATTTCCTCCTCCAGGGGATCCACCTGACCCAGGGACTGAACCCTCATTTCCTGAGTCTCCTGCATCGCAGGCAGATTCTTTACCCGCTGAGCCACCTGGGAAGTGAGCCAGGCTTACTCTTTGCGACTCCATGGACTGTAGCCGGCCAGGCTGCTCTGTCCACGAGATTCTCCAGGCAAGAATACTGGAGTGGGTTGCCATTTCCTTCCCCGGGGGATCTTCCCGACCCAGGGATCGAACCCACATTTCTTATAGCTCCTGCGTTGCAGGTGGCTTGTTTACTTCTGACCCACTGGGAAAGCCCTAACTCTTACATAACACATACTAAATGCAAGGCACTATATGCTTTATATGTATACAGACTCATTTAATTCTTTTTTAAAATAAATGTATTTTAATTGGAGGTTAACTACTTTACAATATTGTATTGGTTTTGCCATACATCAACCTGAACATGTGTATATACCTATGGTAGATTCATTAAATTCTTAACCAACAATTTGATACTGGTAGTTCAGTTTTTCTACTTTATGTATGGGGCACTGATGAACCCTATTCCCCCCTCACCCCCACACACCCTTCCTTTCAGTAACACTGAGACTTGCTTGAGGTCACATGGATGATAAACAGAAACTTCAGGTTTGAAGACCATGAGTCTGGGAGCCATATCATCTCCCGCAATAGGTGATTGGGCTCAAGTCATTCAAGCCCAGCTTGCTGGGCTGACAGGACCCTAGTCTGTGAGAAAGGAGAGCTGTGTAGGGCCATCACAGAGACCTGGAAGGGTGGGCATTGCCTAGTGAATAGCAGGAAGAAGATGACTGAAAAAATAAATCACACTCTTCCAGCTTGAAGTGTGTGGACAATGGGTCAGGCTTGCATGAAGGAAGAGGAGAGGTTTTGAATTAAATATAATATTAGGCCATAATTCTCATGATTGAAAGGGCATCTCACTTACCATTGGGATTCAAGAAGTCAATATTTAACATCCATCTTCTTTGCCTGATTTTTGTTTCAATCTATTGATTTAGAAAGGGAAAAGGGAAATAAATATAAAATACAGCATTGTTTCAACTTTTGACAGATAAAGCCAGATATAGAATAGGCTTCTCCTGTATCCCACACAGCTCTGCTCTACCCTTACCCTAGAATCAGCTTACTCACCCACTCACAGCAGAGTCGTTGCTGTTGTTTTGCTGCTAAGTCGTATCTGACTCTTTTTGGCCCTATGAACTGCAGCTCCCCAGGCTTTCCTGTTCATCATCTCCTGGAGTTTGCTCAAGCTCATGTCCATTGAGTTGGTGATGCCATCGGATGATCTCACCCTCTGTCACCCATTTCTCCTCCTGCCCTCAATCTTTCCTATCAGAGTTGGATAACTGCTATTCAAGAAATGACGAGGGACACTTCCCTGGTGGCCCAGTGGCTAAGACTGCATGCTCTCAATGCAGGGAGCCCTGATCTGATCTCTGGTCAGAGAACTAGATCCCACATGCTGCAGTGAAGATCAAAGATCCCACGTGCTGCAGCTAGCCAAATTAATAAGTATTTTTTAAAAAAGAAGTAACGAGGGAGGCAGCAAAGAGAGTGAGAGCTTCTGTCAATGAATGCTCTTCTCCTTGGACACATGAGGAGTGAGAATAAGTGCCTCTACTAGTTACCTGAATGAAGTTGTTCTCAAAAACTGAAAATGATCAGAAAAAGATGAAATCTTCCACAAATACTGGCAAATGGCAGAGATGAGAAGGTGAACATAGAATGTATGAAGACAGTGGTGGATTGGTCTAAAATAAAGCCATGTCCAGAAACCCCAGAGTCCCACAAAGTGTGGGATGAAGTCCATCCCACACTTCAGCGACATTTGCACACCAGATCACTTGTAGTAATCATCAGAGGAAAACACACAGCCTTATTTCTAAGTGTGAACTACAGTCACTTTTCATGTATTTATTTCACTGCATTATTTATTTAAGGTACTTATGCTTTCTCCCTATCCCAGTCTTCCTCCCGATTGCAATGTTATTTAAGTTAATATTCATAAATAAATTATTCTAACCATGTATTAAGTAGAAATTTGTTGACATAATTGTGCATCAATTTTGGTAAATACAGAATGTGACGTTAAGTATTTTATGCTTCCATAAGCTCTCAGTTTCTCTGATCATTAAAATTTTCTGAATAATAGTAAATCACATCTTTCTCATTATCCTTGAGGTTTCTTCAAACTCCATGAATTTCAATAGAGGGTGATAAAGGGAAATGAAAAAGGTTCTTAGTTAGACTCCTGTATAGGATACAACGAAACAGAAAATACACATATTCACAACTTCTTTGTTAATGCAAGTATTTTTCATTTCCATCAGTGGACCATTTTTCTGTCTTAATTTTGAAGGGCTTCCCAACATAGCAAGATTGAATATAGTCATTTAAAGGAATTCAGCTGTTGAAAATTGGTAACTCCCTTCCATTTCACAATTCAGAGTAATTTGGGGGCTCAACTACCATCCTAAGGCTAAAACAATTTATTTCAAAAATATGTTGCTGAAGGAATATCCTTCATCTTTGTATTCTTTTCCTTTCTATCTTTCACTTTGAATTTCCTTTCTTTTCTGCTGTCCTCCTTCCCTTCAACTTTTCTCTTCTCCCTGTACTTCTTCACTCCTTCAACAGATTCAGACTTATGGGGCCTGCATAACCAAGACCCAGCAGAGAGAGTCTTTTTTCCAGAGAATTCCAGTAAAGCCCTTCAAAGACTTTGTCTGGCCTGACTCAGGTCATATCTCCAAGAATGTGAAGTGTCCTGAATGCTGTGGCTCTGATGGGCCAGGGGTTGGTTTTGATCTGGACCTGCAAAGTAGAGATGATGAGTCACAAGGACTAAGCCACCTAAAGGGATAGTTCCTGAAAGCATCAGATGTATTCTCTTGCTGTAAAAGGAGGCAACAGATGCTGGGGGGCTGGAACTATAGTGGATCTCTGCAATTGTGTGTGTGTGTGTGTGTGTGTGTGTGTGTGTGTGCATGTACACTTAGGTAATATGCTAGGAAAGCCCTTCCCCCCACACAAAAATATAATATTTTTGATGTTTTTACAGTTCTATTTAATGCAGTAAAATTTTGATTTCGGTGTGAAGTAGAGTTATCTTTTAAAACTATTTTAAAAAATAAACAATTTCCAAAAGATTGAATAACTCATCTTTGCTCAGCTGATTTTAACAGACATAGTTTTTAAAATCTAAGCTGCCAAATATAGGTGCAGAGCAAACAGGAGACTGATTGCCTCACTGCTCTAATGTGCTTCCTGTCATCAGCTCTCCATCCATGGCTCTTCCTGGGAGCCTCCTGGACTGTCTCTCAGAAACCCCATGGAATCTGTGGATCTCAGTGGTCCAGAGCTCAACCCGAGATTTCCTCTCTCTGCAGACCACTGTCATGGCAGCATTTGGATAATTAAGGACACTCTGCTTTTCATATACTTCATTTCTTTATCTAAGGAATATTTAACAAGACTTGTGAAGTATACACAGCTCTTCAAATCAACTTAAAATAAACATCACTCTAGTTCTTCAAATCAACTTAAAATAAACATAGAGATAAGCCTTTTGGCCAGCTACAGCAACTAGTATTGTTTGGGAGCAGTTATTCCTTTGATATATTTTAAGACATAGGAATTAAATTGATTTAAAATAAGAACATTAGGTAGCTATTCTATGATGGAAATACTGCCAGATATGAAGTCAGCACAATCTTTCAGATTATCTGCTTGACCTTGGGCTATTTGCCTAAGTTCCAGGCATTGGTTTCCTTATCTGTTGTCGTTCAGTCGCTCAGTCATGTCTGATGCTTTGCGACCCCACGGACTGCAGCACGCCAAGCTTCCCTGTCCTTTGTTATTACCTGGAGTTTGCTCAAATTCATGTCCATTGAGTCAGTGATGCTATCTAACCTTATCTATAAGGGTGACAAAGGTCCGACTAGTCAAAGCTATGATTTTTCCAGTAGTCATGTATGGATGTGAGAGTTGGACTATAAACAAAGCTGAGCTCCAAAAAATTGATGCTTTGGAACTATGGTGTTGGAGAAGACTCTTAAGAGTACCTTAGACTGCAAGGAGATCCAACCAGTCCATCATAAAGGAAATCAGTTCTGAATATTCACTGGAAGGACTGATGCTGAAGCTGAAACTCCAATATTTTGGCCAACTGATGCGAAGAACTGACTCACTGGAAAAGACCCTGATGCTAGGGAAGATTGAAGGCAGGAGGAGTGAGGGATGACAGGGGATGAGATAGTTGGGTGGCATCACTGACTCAATGGACATGAGTTTGAGCAAGCTCTGAGGTTGGGGNAACTGATGCGAAGAACTGACTCACTGGAAAAGACCCTGATGCTAGGGAAGATTGAAGGCAGGAGGAGTGAGGGATGACAGGGGATGAGATAGTTGGGTGG
Organism: Neotragus pygmaeus; assembly: GCA_006410875.1. Classification (NCBI taxonomy): domain Eukaryota; kingdom Metazoa; phylum Chordata; class Mammalia; order Artiodactyla; family Bovidae; genus Neotragus; species Neotragus pygmaeus. Next base: position 188,954 of record SJYV01027548.1, read on the forward strand.
CATCACTGACTCAATGGACATGAGTTTGAGCAAGCTCTGAGGTTGGGGAAGCCTGGCATGCTGCAGTCCACGGGGTTGCAAAGTGTCGGACATGACTGAGTGACTGAACTGAACTGAACTTACTTTGCCTTTAAAGATTAAATAAGAATTACTGAATATCCATTATTAGTTAGCTACTATGTTAACTTGCTGAGTCAGGGATTAATTAATTGTAACATCTTTAAAGTCACACAATCACCCTCACACTTTGCCAAAGCCAAACTTGCTCAATATGGGGACAACCTGGTATCGTTTATTCATGTCAATGGGCTTCCCTGGTGGTGCAGTGATAAAGAATCCACCTGCCAATACAGGAGATGCAAGAGACAAGAGACATGAGTTCAGTCCCTGAGTGGGAAAGATCCCCTGGAGAAGGGAATGGTAACCTGCTTCAGTATTCTTGCCTGGGTAATCACATGGACAGAGAAGCCTGGTGGACTATAGTCCATGGAGCGAAAAGGGTAGGAAATGACTGAGCGGCTGTATATGCATGTACAAACACACACACATTTGTGTCAATAAAGCATTCCCTCCATCTGTTTTAGTACCATCTAGGGTGCTACTCAAATGCAAGTCCGTGAGTTGCAAGAATTAATGAAAGACAAACTGAAAAATCAGTAACTTTTTGGCTCACAGTAGAGGCCTCTCAAACAATGTTATTTTAAAAATAAAATCAAGACAGTTGATAGAGGTGTTGAAAAATGTGGTATACTGTCAGCAGCAAATGTTTTGATTGTATACTCTATGGAAGAATTAATTTTAAAACTTTAAATAGCTATGTGTTATGCAGGGCTCATGCAAATGGATTTATTTCACTCTTTTTGCTGATTTTTTGGATGTTTTGAGGTAAGCTTTCCTCTGTCACATCTACCTTCTCTCCCTGAAGTGCTTTCACAGACAGAAGCTTCTGCAGTTATTGGTGGAGACTGGTCAGAGATTGCTTCCTTCTTGGACATTTCTCTGGAGCTATTTCATTTGTGGATGAGGCTAGAAACACTTGATTGTTATTTTATACTAAATTGAATTCTTACCTAGTGGACTACCAGGGAAGTCCCCCAACCAACATCTTGATTAAGTCTTGTCAGATCCTGAGACAGAGGACACAGCTATGCCAGGCTTACACTCCTGACCCACAGAAGCTATAGATTCTATTTATAGAAACTGTGAGAGTTTCTGTGGAAAATTCTGAAAGAGATGGGAATAGCAGACCACCTGACCTGCCTCTTGAGAAACCTGTATGCAGGTCAGGAAGCAACATTTAGAACTGGACATGGAAAAACAGACTGGTTCCAAATAGGAAAAGGAGTACATCAAGGCTGTATATTGTCACCCTGCTTATTTAACTTATATGCAGAGTACATCATGAGAAACACTGGGCTGGAGGAAGCACAAGCTGGAATCAAGATTCCTGGGAGAAATATCAGTAACCTCAGATATGAAGATGATACCGCCTTTATAGCAGAAAGTGAAGAGGAACTAACGAGCCTCTTGATGAAGGTGAAAGAGGAGAGTGAAAAAGTTGGCTTAAAGCTCAACATTCAGAAAACTAAGATCATGGCATCTGGTCCCATCACTTCATGGCAAATAGATAGGGAAACAGTGGAAACTGGCTGGTTTTATTTTTCTGGGCTCCAAAATCACTGCAGATGGTGATTGCAGCCATGAAATTAGAAGACTCTTACTCCTTGGAAGGAAAGTTATGACCAACCTAGACAGCATATTAAAAAGTAGAGACATTACTTTGCCAACAAAGGTCTGTCTAGTCAAGGCTATGGTTTTTCCTGTGGTCATGTATGGATGTGAGAGTTGGACTTGAAGAAAGCTGAGTGCCAAAGAATTGATGCTTTTGAACTGTGGTGTTGGAGAAGACTCTTGAGAGTCCCTTGGACTTCAAGGAGATCCAACCAGTCCATTCTACAGGAGATCAGTTCAGTGGAAGGACTGATGCTTCATTGGAAGGACAGATGCTAAAGCTGAAACTCCAATACTTTGGCCACCTCATGCGAAGTGTTGATTCACTGAAAAGACCCTGATGCTGGGAGGAATTGGGGGCAGGAGGAGAAGGGGACGACAGAGGATGAGAAGGCTGGATGGCATCACAGACTACATGGACATGAGTTTGAGTAAACTCCGGGAGTTGGTGATGGACAGGGAGGCCTGGAGTGCTGCAATTCATGGGGTCGCAAAGAGTTGGACATGACTGAGCCACTGAACTGAACTGAACTGAACTGATGTGAGAGTTGGACTGTAAAGAAAGCTGAGGGCCAAAGAATTGATGCTTTTGAACTGTCGTGTTGGAGAAGACTCTTGAGAGTCCTTTGAACTGCAAGGAGATCCAACCAGTCCCTCATAAAGGAAATCAGTCCTGAATATTCATTGGAAGCTGAAACTGAAACTCCAGTACTGTGGCCACCTGATGTGAAGAACTGAGTCATTGGGAAAGACCCTGCTGTTGGGAAAGACTGAAGGCGGGAGGAGAAGGGGAGGACAGAAGATCAGGTGGTTGGATGGTATCACTGGTTCAATGGTCATGTGTTTGAGTAAACTGCAGGAGTTGGTGGTGATGGGCAAGGAGGCCTGGCATGCTGCAGTCCATGGGGTCGCAGAGTCAGATGCGACTGAGCAACTGAACTGAACTGAACTGATGCATAATAAATGAGTGTTGTTTTATGCTGCTATGTTTGTGATTATTGATTATGCAACAATAGATAAGTAATACTTTTTTATTCTAAAATTTTCACCAGATCATATATTCTATTGAGCATGTGATAAACCAGTGAGATGAAGTGAGGCAGGACCTTAACCCCTTCTATAATGCAAACAGTTGATATCAAGGAGCAAATAATAAGGCAATGTTAAGGGCCAATGATACAGTAGAAATTTCATGAAACACTGGTCTGGGATTCAGGTTCAGGTTTCCAGCACAATTCTGATGTTTCTTGTTATTCTAGTTCTTGGACCTTCCCCACCACTATTTGTACAATTAAGAAAATCAAATATTTAAACTAAAATATTAAGTTTCATCATACCTATAAATTTATTAAGGGTTTTAAAATTGAAGCCTTAAGAGTTATAACTTTATTACCTCTAAGCTAAGCTAAGCTAAGTTGCTTCAGTCGTGTCCGACTCTTAGTTAATCATTAAATATGGTTGTGAGAGCTGGACCATAAAGATGGCAGAGCAGGAAGAATTGATGCCTTTGAACTGTGGTGCTGGAGAAGACTTCTGAGTCCCTTGGACAGCAAGGAGATCAAACTAGTCAATCTTAAGGGAAATCAACTCAATACTCATTGGAAGGACTGATGCTGTGACTGAAACTCCAGTATTTTGGTCATCTGATGCAAAAGCTGACTCATTGGAAAAGTCCCTGAAGCTGGGAAAGATTGAGGGTAGAAGAGGGCATCAGAGGATCAGATGGCTGGATGGTATCACCTATGCAATGGCCATGAACTGGGGCAAACTTCAGGAGATGGTGAGGGACAGGGAGGCCTGGCTGGCTGCAGTCCATGGGTTTGCAGAGTTGGACACAACGGGGCAACTGATCAACAATCATTAAATAAACTTCATGTTTATTATTGAATTTCTGGTGTTAAAAAAAAGCTTGTTTGGGCTTAAAAGCACTTTATTTAGTGACCAAAGAGAGCACATTAACTTCTCACTGGATACCAGCTGATTAATTTACATAATATATATTTTTTTCATCTCAGTTGTTTTGTTAAGTGACAAGATCTACCAGCAGGAATATGACAGTTTAGATACAGTGTGTTAAGTATGATTTTATCAATTCATTGTTAGAGATATATTTTCTTTCCAAGCTGAAAAATTTGATGTACTTTATCATTATACATTCCTTGGCCACAAAAAAAAAAAAAGAGGAAGAAAGGAAACAAGCTAAGAAAGGAAAACAACAACCACAAAAAAAGAAAATTAATTTGTACCACACAAGGAAATAAAATTAATCAAGTTAATTCCATCCATTTCATTATTTAAACAAATATTTCATGCACCCCAGTTAGAATAGAGAGTCTTTATTGCTTTTCTTGTTTTACATATTTGTGTAAAAGATCCTATCCAGTAGGTGTCAGCAAAGTAATCTTAAAAATAATCACAGGGGGCTCCTCATATTAGTTTTATAACCACTTCTAGGTAAATTATAAGAAATTTTCTTTTTACAGAAAACACACTGGATCTACAGCTAAGAAAAAAAGAAAGAAATAGAAGCTTCTTGATTAAAAAAAAAAAAAAAA
>SJYV01027548.1:202411-232437 GCA_006410875.1 Neotragus pygmaeus
TGCATCAGTGCTTATAGTAATCAGACTCATATTTGTTAGAAATTGTTTAAGAAAGAAACAGCAATAATGGGTAATATTTACTGAATGTTACTCTGTCCTAGGTGCTAGCTCATTAATTTTCCACCAATCCTGTGAAATAGATGCTACTGTCTCACATTATATAGACAATAAAAGCTAAGGCTCACAGAGGTATCTTGTCTAAGGTCATGCAGTTGGTGATTAGTGGAACTGATATTTGAACCAAGGGAGTTAGATACAAAAGTCTGAAATTAGTACCAATCTTGGTGGCCTCTTTTCTTTATCTTCTTTTACTAAATCTCACGAGCTTGGCCCATGCACAGAAGCCTGCAAAAAGTAGATTTTTATAGATGTTTGATGTTACATGAATCATCTAGAGTTCTGTCTTTGATAAACAAGCCAACTTTCATCTCATCTGTATTATTCCTAATAATGTAGATGCCTAGAGTGGCTGCTTGCCTGGAGAATCTCAGGGATGGGGGAGCATTATGGGCTGCCGTCTATGGGGTTGCACAGAGTCGGACATGACTGAAGTGACTTAGCAGCAGCAGCAGCAGCTAGAGTGGCTGAAACAATGACTCTCTCCTTTCCCTACCCTCTCCCAAGGCCAATTATACTGAATTCTTAAGGAGGCAGAGCAGGAATTATATTGTAGTAAGAAGCCGACACATGGTGGGCATCTTCAAATGATGTGTCATAACACAGCTTGAAAAACATGCTATAGTCATGGGTCACAAAACAAACACAGACATCACAAATCAGGCTGCCAGAGGATGACAAACATTTGAATATAAATTAAAAGAAGCTTTGCAGACACAGCATAACAAAAAGCCCAATTAACAAAACTAACCATATGCCACCACCAGAATGGTTGGGTACAGTGTAAACCACACATGCACATTAGATGCAGAGCAATCTCAGATGAAACAGCTTCATCAGACACACTGGCATCAGTGCCAAACTGAGATACACAGTGATAAAAGAGCTCATCCAGAGAGTCCCTCTAAACGTCCCCTGGTGAAACAGCTAGTAAAGGCATACACATTCCAAAACACTGAACAAATAGTTCTAGAAATTAAAGCAAAACAATACGTTTTTATTCTGTTTTATCTTTTCTCTCACGTTGAATTACCACAGACCTTAATTTATTTAGCAACATTTGAAAAGGTATTATAAACTAGTGGTGAAGAGCATGAACTTTAGAATCAGACAGGCTGGATTTAAATCCTGGCTGTGTAACGTACTAAATCTGTGATTTTTGCAGGATGGTCTGAGTATGAGTTACTACATTTGGAAATGGGATAGTAATACCTACTTCTTCATGCTTTTGTTAGGATTAAAGTTAATATGTGTAAAGGGGATAGTAGAGTGTTTGGCACAAAATAAACTTATACTCCATAAATATGAACCATTTCATTTATTTAAAGCCGAGACCTGGGTTTGATCCCTGGGTTGGAAAGATCCGCTGGAGGAGGACACGGCAGCCCACTCCATTATTCTTGCCTGGAGAGTCCCTATGGACAGAGGAGCCTGGCAGGCTACAGTCCCTGGAGTCACAAACAGTCTGACATGACTGAGTGACTAAGCACATATATATTTCAGGATATAAATTGGAATCTACATTTCAAGTTGTTATTGCCTGGTTTAAGCAAACAGGAGAACATTCCATCTTGAAAAATTTTGTCCTCGGCATTATATTATTGCAATGAGTGACAGTGATAGGTCATAAAGCATTGTTCATTTGCTTTTTCACTCGTTCCTTCTTTCAGTCATTCAGTTAACAGTTCTTTAGGCTCAGATGAACCTCCCTAGGTGTTGAAGGTATAAAGTGTCCTAGGTATAAAGCCTCTAGCAACACACACGCCTTCTAAGATACTCCTAGACTAGCGTGGGAGACAGCCAGAAAAGGGTATAATTGTAATAAATATGGTGAGTACTAAAATAGATGCATGTCTTGAACATTATGAGAGGGCTATTGATTTTGTCTGGGATTTACTGAAGAGTCATTTGAACTCAGCTATTGAAGGATCAATAGTGATTTCAGGAGAAAATAGGGATTTGGAGATGTGTTAATCTGTTTATTCCACTTATTGAAACTATATTGGAAGAATAATAGACAATTGCTTTCTAGGATTATTCAAAAAGCTTCTAATTAGTCCATTCAGGAGGGAAGAATTACTTAAATTTTAAAACTTATTCCCCCCCACCCCCCATAATTCCCCTATACCCTAGCCTTCACAAGAGCACAGTTTTCAAATTGCAGTTAAATATTTAAGAAAGAATGTGTGCCTTTAGGGTTCTCCAGATTTGAGCATGAAAATGCATGATCCTACCTAGATGTGAGATTTAGGGATGCTGTTTAACTTTTTTGAACTTCAATTTTCTTTTGTAAAATTGAATATTATATATACCTTACTAGGTATGGATAGTACAGTTAGGTGAACCTCAAGAAAATTTAAAGTGATAAATTGTTCTTAGAGGGTTATGAAATTAATATATAACACTGAAGAACAGCATCCTTTTGAACTCTGTGGGAGAGGGAGAGGGTGGGATGATTTGGGGGAATGGCATTGAAACATGTATAATATCATATAAGAAATGAATCGCCAGTCTAGGTTTGATGCAGGATACAAGATGCTTGGGGCTGGTGCACTGGGATGACCCAGAGGGATGGCATGGGGAGGGAGGTGGGAAGGGGTTCAGGATTGGGAACACGTGTACACCTGTGGTGGATTCATGTTGATGTATGGCAAAACCAATACAATACTGTAAAGTAAAAAAAAAAAAAACAACAAAGCCAAAAAACCAAAGCAGGAATTCTCAAGAAGGAGTTGTCCCACTCAGGACATATTTCAGAATGACATGTGGCAATGGTGAGGTTTGTTGAAGCTTCCTATACTTTCTATTCTTCTATTTTAAAGCCTCTCCACCCTTTTAGAAATTATCATTATAATGAGCCACTACTTGTTATGAAAGTAGGTCATATTTCATGACAGGTTGGGAAGAATAAAAGAAAGGGGGAACATTTCCAAGTTAAGAAAGAATATATCCATTGGTAGGGGAAGTGGCCAGTTATGGTCTATCATAGAAAAAAGGGGAATCGTTAGATTAGCAGTGTCCACCCCAGACCTGTATAGGGAAAATGCTCACCATAGCTATGTGAATATTCAATCTCCTTTATAGCCATATTTGTTGCAGTGAATTGATGTGTTCTTATTAGTGTTTTAGAGTGAGCAAAATCAGGCTGGTCAGCTGTGGAACACTGACTCAATCCTATTTTAGATCTATCAGGATGAAAGGCCAGAAATCTGCAATGTGGATAATTCACCCAAGCAGGTACCACTTGTCAGTTTCTGCCTGGATAGTCATCCAGTCTTCCACATCACCTGCAATTGCACATATCTACTTTGACATCTCCACTGGGATGTCAAATAAACACTTTAAATACAACATGCCTGAAACCAGTCTCTTGGTTTTCCACTGCCATGTCAAACCTTCTACCCTATCTTCTCTATGATAGTAAATGGAAGCTCAGTTCTTATAGTTGTTTGGATGAAAGACCTGCAGACAATCAGGTCTCTTCTTTTTTCTTACACTTCCTGGTGGTCACGTGTCCCCCAGAAAGTGTAAGAGAAGAAGAGTGGGCCTGATTTCTGCCCTTCTGTTTTCATGTTGTTTTTCAGTTGCTCAGTCATGTCTGACTCTTTGTGACCCCATGGACTGTAGCATGCCAGCCTTCTTTGTCCTGCACTATCTCCCAGGTTTTTCTCAATCTCATGTCCATAGAGTCCGTGATGCTATCTAACCAACTCATCTTCTATTGCCCCTTTCTCCTCATGCCCTCAATTTTTCTCATCATCAAGGTTTTTTCCAACGAATTGGCTCTTTACATCAGGTGGCCACCATATTGGAGTTTCAGCATCAGTCCTTCTAATGAATATTCAGGGTTGATTTTCCTTAGGATTGACTGGTTTGATCTCCTTACAGTCCAAAGGACTCTCAAGAGTCTTCTGCAGCCACACCCCTGTGAAAACTTTTACCCTTGAGTGTGAGTGGGAAATAACATGCTGTGGTCTCTGAGATCCATGACGTGTTTCTATGCTATAGAATCTGAAATGCATAGTGCATGGGATATAGTTCTTGTGATTATGTTATATTAGCTAGTAAAAGTAGAGACAAGATCTATGAGAAGTTGACTTTGAGTTAATCAGAGGGGTGAGTATCTTGAGTGGCCCTGATACGGTCAGGTGAGACTACTATTAGAGGACCTAGACATTCCTTGAACACAGAGAATTCCAATAGCAGGGACCCTCCTTATTTCTCTTGCTGGCTCTCGAAAAGCAGGATGCCATGATTTCTACAGCTGCAAGAAAAGTAATTCTGCCCACACCCTGAGGAGGCTGTAAAGTGGATCCTTCCTTTCTTGAGCTTTCAGGTGGGGGTGCAGCCTAAGTAACACTTGATTTCAGCTTCGTGAGACCCTGAAGTCAGAGCCTGGATGAGCCATGTCTGGACTCCTGATGTACAGAAACTTCGAGATAACAGCTGTTGTTTTGCGCTACTAATTGTGCGGTAACTTCCTGTGCAGCGAAAGAGAACTCATGCACACATTACATCCACACCGTCAGCAAATCCTGACGGTTACCTCCTCAACATAGCCAGAATCTCATCATTTCCTTACTTGCTCACCCCTTCTTCTCTCATCAAAGCCACCAATGTTTATTCATTCATTCGTTACTTTGTACTGAAGTATAGGGGCTTTAAAATGTTGTGTCAGAATTAAGTGAATTGGCTGCATGTAAAACTCTGGAAAATTCTGAAAGAGATGGGAATACCAGACCACCTAATCTGCCTCTTGAGAAATCTGTATGCAGGTCAGGAAGCAACTGTTAGAACTGGACATGGAACAACAGACTGGTTCCAAATAGGAAAAGGAGTACGTCAAGGCTGTATATTGTCACCCTGTTTATTTAACTTATATGCAGAGTACATCATGAGAAACGCTGGACTGGAAGAAACACAAGCTGGAATCAAGATTGCTGGGAGAAATATCAATAACCTCAGATATGCAGATGACACCACCCTTATGGCTGAAAGTGAAGAGGAGCTAAAAAGCCTCTTGATGAAAGTGAAAGAGGAGAGTGAAAAAGTTGGCTTAAAGCTCAACATTCAGAAAACGAAGATCATGGCATCCGGTCCCATCACTTCATGGGAAATAGATGGGGAAACAGTGGAAACAGTGTCANTTTACATTTCTGCCAACAGTGCAAGAGTGTTCCCTTTTCCCCACACCCTCTCCAGCATTTATTGTTTGTAGACTTTTTGATGATGGCCATTCTGACTGGTGTGAGATATCTCATTGTAGTTTTGTTTTGCATTTCTGTAATAATGAATGATGTTGAGCATCTTTTCATGTATTTCTTAGCCATCTGTATGTCTTCTCTGAGAAAGGTTTGTTTAGGACTTTTCCCCACTTAATGTTGGGTTGTNATGGCCATTCTGACTGGTGTGAGATATCTCATTGTAGTTTTGTTTTGCATTTCTGTAATAATGAATGATGTTGAGCATCTTTTCATGTATTTCTTAGCCATCTGTATGTCTTCTCTGAGAAAGGTTTGTTTAGGACTTTTCCCCACTTAATGTTGGGTTGTTTGTTTTTCTGGTATTGAGTTGTATGAGCTGCTTGTATATTTTGGAAATTAATCTTTGTCAGTTGCTTCATTTGCTATTATTTTCTCCCATTCTGAGGGTTGTCTTTTCATCTTGCTTATAGTTTCCTTTGCTGTGCAGAAGCTTTTAAGTTTAATCAGGTCCAACTTGTTTACTTTTGTTTTTATTTCCATTCCTCTAGGAGGTGGGTCATAGAGGATCTTGCTTTGGTTTATGTCATTGAGTGTCCTGCCTTTGTTTTCCTCTAAGAGGTTTATAGTTTTTTGTCTTACATTTACGTCTTTAATCCATTTTGAGTTTATCTCTGTGTATGGTGTTAAGAAGTGTTCTAATTTCATTCTTTTACATGTAGCTGTCCAGTTTTCCCAGTACCATTTATTGAAGAGGCTCTCTTTGCCCCATTGTATATTCTTGCCTCCTTTGTCAAAAATAAGGTACCCATAGGTGCATGGGCTTATTTCTGGGCTTTCCATCCTATCCCATTGGTCTATGTTTCTGTTTTTGCGCCAGTACCATACTACCTTGATGACTGTAGCTTTGTAGTATAATCTGAAGTCAGGACGCTTTGATTCCCCCAGCTCCATTCTTCTTTCTCAAGACGGCTTTGGCTATTTGGGGTCTTTTGTGTTTCCATATGAATTGTGAATTTTTTTGTTCTAGTTCTATGAAAAATGCCATTGGTAATTTGATAGGGATCGCATTGAATCTGTAGATTGCATTTGGTAGTATAGTCATTTTCACAATATTGGTCCTTCCTACCCAGAAACGTGNTGCAGCCATGGAATTAAAAGACGCTTACTCGTTGGAAGAAAAGTTATGAGCAACCTAGATAGTATATTCAAAAGCAGAGACATTACTTTGCCGACTAAGGTCCGTCTAATCAAGGCTCTGGTTTTCCCTGTGGTCATGTATGGATGTGAGAGTTGGACTGAGAAGAAGGCTGAGCGCCGAAGAATTGATGCTTTTGAACTGTGGTGTTGGAGAAGGCTCTTGAGAGTCCCTTGGACTGCAAGGAGTTCCAACCAGTCCATTCTTTTTTTTTTTTTTAACTTTATTTTACTTTACAATACTCTATTGGCTTTGCCATACATCGACATGAATCCACCACAGGTGTAGATGAGCTCCCAATCCTGAATCCCCCTCCAACCTCCCACCTCCCACCCTACAACGTCTCTCTGGATCATCCCCATGCACCAGCCCCAGTCCATTCTGAAGGAGATCAGCCCTGGGATTTCCTTGGAAGGAAGGATGCGAAAGCTGAAACTCCAGTACTTTGGCCACCTCATGCGAAGAGTTGACTCATTGGAAAAGACTCTGATGCTGGGAGGGATTGGGGGCAGGAGGAGAAGGGAACGACCGAGGATGAGATGGCTGGATGGCATAACGGACTCGATGAACGTGAGCCTGAGTGAAGTCCGGGAGATGGTGATGGACAGGGAGGCCTGGCGTGCTGCGATTCATGGGGTCGCGAAGAGTCGGACATCACTGAGCGACTGAACTGAACTGAACTGAACTGATACAGATATCTCCTCCCTCTTGGACCTCCCTCCAACCCCCCAGCCCTCCATCCTACCCATCTAGGTCATCACAGAGCACCGAGCTGAGCTCTGTGCTTACACAGCAGGCTTCCACTAGCTGTTTTACACATGGCAGTGCATATATGTCAATCCCAATCTCCCAATTTGTCCTACAACCCTCCACTATGTCCACTCATCTGTTCTCTACTACAGAGCAATGGATAGAGAAGATATGGTATATGTATGCAATGGAATATTATTCAATCATAAAAGGGATGAAACTGGATCATTTGCTGAGACATGGATGGACTTAGAGAACGGTGTACAGAATTAAGTAAGTCAGTAAGAGGAAACAAACATTGTACATTAGCGTAGATATGTGAAATCTAGAAAAATGGTAAGGATGAACCTATTTGCAAGGCAGTTATAGAGACACCACCCATTTTTTATTGTGTGGATAATTGTAACAGATTGCTAGTTGATCTTCTGTCTTTAATGCTTAGTTCTCAATTTTTTTTACCCCTCCAAATAGCAACCACAGTTATACTTTTAAAACACAAATCTGGTTTTGCCCTATCTGGTGCTCAGTTGCTCAGTTGTCTGACTCTTTGCAGCCCCATGGATTGTAGCCCACTGGACTCCTCTGCTGATGGAATTTTCCAGGCAAAAGGACTGGAAGGGGTTGCCATTTCCTACTCCATATGCCTTAACTACCCCTGTGCAAAGTCTGCAGATTTTTGCCATCTTATTGGCCTTACCAAGATCCCCACCACATCCTGCAAGGTTTTGTATAATCCTGCCCCCAGCTACCATTCTGACTTCACCTCCTATCACTCTGCCCTTGTTTCTGTTTGCAATGCCACCCTGAGCCCCTGTTTCTTAACTACATCAAGGCCACTTGTACTCGACACAAATGTGATTCTTTATGATGCTGCATCAATAAGTAACTTATTTGTATTGACTCTGAATTTTAAAAGAAAAAAAAATTAAGGACACATACATAAAAAATAGAAAATGACTTTACCTGTAGCTCAAATGGCAAAGAATCTGCCTGTGATGCAGGAAACCAGGGTTCTATCCCTGGGTGAGGAAGATCCTCTGGAGAAGGGAATGGCAAGCCACTCCAGTATTTTTGCCTAGAAAATCCTATGAACAGAAAAGCCTTGCAGGCTACAGTTCATGGGGTCATAAAGAGTCAGACACAACTAAGCAACTAACACACACATATAGAAAATATGTTTATGACTTTTGGTTGTACTTTTCTTTTCTTTTTTTTAAAGTTTCAAGAAACCAAAACACAAACATGTTAAACAAGGTATTTGGACTTATTGTAATGATATTGTGAGAAACAAGTAAAACATGAACAGCCATACTTCTAAACTTTAGGGGAAATTATTCTGAATTAATTACTTACAATTGTCCAGTAGTTTCTTCATCTATAAGATGGAGATTATGACAATATCAAATGATTGAATTGTTGTGGGGAATAAATGACTGAATGCATATAGCATCCTCAGATCAGTGTCTGGTATAACGTAAGCAATAAAAAAACCAAAAAACAAAACCCACAACCCATTAGCTCTTTAAATTATTCTTATTAAATGTGTTGAGTTTTTATTTGAAGTACATTTAGCTCCAGATTGAATAATAATGGACACTTTTCTAACATGATCTCCAAATCCTGTAACACAGTGACATCTTCACATATTAAAGCCATCTTTTATTGTACGAAAGTTTGTAACTGTTTCCATCTAATTTTCACATGTATGTTTCAGCTAATTCATAAGTATTATAAAATTACCCTGGCAGGCCAGGGGTTAAAAACACTGTGTTTCTAATGAGAATGATACATTATTATTAATTAGGGTAGGAATAGTATTAGGAAAACAATAACTGGAAATGTGAGAATGAGGCGCTCGCTATAGTATTTAACATCAATGTAAATGAGGAAGAAGCAAGGAGGTGAAGGTCTGGATGAGGGAGTCAGGGAACCAGAGAAAGTCAAGGACCAAGACATTATACACAGGGGACTGATCTGAGCCGGCATTTTCCAGAATAGTTTCTGGGATCTAAGAAAGCATAGCTTTTTCTGCTGACTCTGCCAAAGTCCACGTGGGTGATAAGACAGGTAGCTATCCATTTACATTGTGTCTGCCCTTCAGCACTGAAGCTTGTATGGAAACCCCGGAGCCTGAGGACTAAGGTGAAGTGGATGCCCACAGTCCTGATGCCCTGGGACCTGGTGCCCTGATTTTTGAGCAATCTGGGCAATGTGCTGCCAGAAATACCCTCTCTGCCCTGGCCTGTGCCCAGGCAGGATGGGCCTGGCTGGAGGCAATGACACGGGTGCTCGGGTGTTTTGTAATCTCCTTGGCAACAAGCATCTATTTTATCCTGCTCTGTCCTCACCATGCTGACTCACGTTCTCACCGTCCAGGCCTCTCCTGCCAGTTCTGCCACTGCAATCGACTGTCTCCTTGCCTTACGCTTCTGCTTATTGGTGCATTCTCTTGCCTCGCGTCTTCTATTTACCCTTTCCCGTGTATCATCCCTTTATCTTCTAGCCCAGGCACCATTGGATTCCTCTGCTATGTCTCATTCTTCATGCCCAAGATGATTTTTTTTTCCCCTCTTGGTTTAATTAGCTACAGTCAGAACTTTAGAGCAAGTCTTCTGCATTAGGCCAACTCATGGGTCTCTCGTCAGCCTGTAGATTACCTGTCTTTGTATCAAGCTCCCTGCCCTTGTCAAAGCCACCTTGGCCTGGATACAAGTCATGGGATTCATGGACAAATGACCCTTCAGAAGGTCCTGGGTGAGTGACAGCAGCTGAGGTTCCCACAGGACAAGTAATGAGGCTGGCAATTTCTATACTACACATATTTTAGAAAGCACAGAAAATGCTGAGTATTGTACAAACTCTCTTGTATATGCATTATATAATGTGATACTTCAACCAACCTGAGATGTAGATTTTATTACAAGGTTCGTCTTTCTTTTGAGGGAGAGCTGAGCCTTACAGAGGTTAAGGTCACATATCTGATGTGTGTAGAACTAGGATTTTAACAATTCTGGGAGATAGTGGAGGACCGAGGAGCCTACTGTGCACGCAGTTGCAAAGAGTCAGACTTAGCAACTAAACAACATCAACAGCTACAAGGGTTTTAAGGCTAGAAATTGGCTTCTGTAATACACTATCTAATCTGAGCATGGCTTGTGGGAGCATGATTTTGATTGTTTTTTAAATCTGATGTCTTAAATGTCCAAGATGGTTATGCTGCACTGCAACAGCTGAAAGCAGAGGAGGGAAATAAAGTCCTTTAATAAAGTCCTTCACTGGGGCAAATGAAGCATTTGGGGCTGTCAATAAATTATTCTGGCATGCAATTCACAACTCAAAAAGAGTACACTAAGAGAACCACAGCTCCCCTTGGGCACCTAAGTAAATATCTTTATTTCTTACTCTTAATTCTAATTTGAAAAAATATAATGTAACTTCTCAGAAGCCTCTTGCCTTAAGTAATTTCAAAAACGACTCAATTTCTTCTTCATGAAGAAATGACTGTCATTTTATGATTATATGTCTTACATTTGATTTGAAATTTTGTTTGCTAGTCCCTCTGCATACAATAGCACATACAGAGGGTAGCATAGCATGACAAATGTGCTAGGAAGTGCTGGGTGTGGGGAGGTTAATGACCAAAAAACAGACACTATGGCGCTCTTTACCATATATGTTAATCTCATTTGTTTTCTTTTCCTTAAATTATTTTTCCCTTGTCTTTCTTGCATTAGTTCTCAGTCCTCCAGGCTGTTATTTCTTATACATGACTTGAATTATTCTACTGAAGAGGGAATGCTTTATCACTTTAAGAAGACTGAATGTTAGAAAAGACCTTCTTTTATTGCCATTTGGATGTACTTATCGTTCAATAATTAGCCACCCCTCCAGACAAGGACTTCAAAATGGGAGTTATGATTTGCCAAGGCATTTCACAGATCCAGTCATTAGTGTTCACCCCAGCTGAAAACTACAAGACTAAAAATAATCCAATTAAGTAACAACAGTATATTTTGAACCAGAGCGGAACAGATGGCAAAATCTCCCCCATTTATCATTAATTAATGTTCACTTAGCGGCCGCAGAGAACAGCTCCAGGTTATTCTTTCCTGAAGACAGAGACAGAACTGCCCCTGCGCTGCAAGCTTGCACGGTCTTGTTGGTGGAAATAACCTAATAGGATCCGGAATAGTTTCATGAAGTAAATCACTCCTGGAAACGGGAGCACAAAGGACTTCAGCGGATTTTATGACCTTGACAGAGGATTTCAAATATAACGAGTCTAGAAACTCTGAGTTGTGCTATTTCAGAAGAACTTAAACTTGCAAATATGGCGCTCTCCCGTCTCTACTCGACATGCCAGCGGACCTACTGGATGTTTTTCTCTTCTTTTTTAAAAAAACAGGTTTTCATTGACTTTCGATCATTTTTGGCCGCTGCTGCCCAGGCTTCTCTCTAGCGGCAGCAAGCGGTGCCCCTCCCTGGTTGTGCTGTACAGGCTTCACGTTGCAGTGGCTTCTCTTGTCGCTCAGCGTGGGCTCCAGGAGCACAGGTTTCAGTAGCTGCTACTTGTGGGCTCTGGAGCACAGGCTTAATACCTGTGGTGCACGGGTTTCCTCGCTCCTTGGCATGTGGGATCTTTCCAGACTAGGATCCAAATCCGTGTCTCCTGCACTGACAGCCAGATTCTTATTCACTGAACCACCAGGGAAGCCCTTCTCTTCTTTTAATATTGCCACTACATTTAAANGGAATGCTGTGTTGGAAACATTTCCTTTTCATGACTCTTGATATCCATTACCACTCCAAAATTTTGAATCTTTTTGCATTCTCGCAGACATCATATTAGAGCATGCCTGCTTGTCTGCATCCTGGCCAGGACTATGCATATTGTCCTTCTCTTTTAATTTCACCCCTGTAATCTGATGGCCCCCCAAATTACAACATTGTTGTTTTTATATTTCTGTGTTTACTTTTAAAAAATTATCTGTCATTTTTTTCTTTTTCTGAGCTATTTGTGGCCTTTGTAAATTTTCTCTCATGTTGAAAATTCATATTTCCTTCTCAGTGCACAAGCGCTCTCTGTGTAGTATGATTATCGATTATGTCCTATTTATTATAAATCTTTTCCCATAAATATTTTCCTAAATTTAAACTTCACACCACAAGTTTTCATTTTTATATAATAGAATCTCATGATATTTGGGGGATTTTGGTTTTGTTATCATGCTTAAATCTTTCATCCATCTGGAATTATTTTGTAGTGAGGTATGAGGAATCTAACTTAATTTTATTCCAGATTTAAAAAAATTTCCCCAGGACTCCGTCAAAGAGCCAGTTTGTGTTGTCTGCTTTTTCAGTAGGGAGTAAGAGCATTCCATCTGGAAAACTACTTGAAGAGAACAATGTTAGAAAGGCAAATCAGGACGGACTCTAGGTAACATTTGACTAATAGACCAGGTCTTACAAAGGGTTATTAAGAGATTAAAAATCTTGCGAAGACTTATTTTTGTGCTTGTCCCTTGTCAATTAGAAGTTTATTTCACATGCTAAGTCACTTCAGTCATGTCTGACTCTTTGTACCCTGCAGTCTGCCAGCTCCTCTGTCCTTGGGATTTCCCAGGCAAGAATACTGGAATGGGTTGCTATTTCCTCCTCCAGGGGACCTTCCGACCCAGGGACAGACCCACATCTCCTGTTGGCAAGCATGTTCTTTATCACTGAGCCAGATAGCATTTTTAATAATAATGGTTCTGATCATGATTAGAATATTAGCTAAACAGTATCCCAATGCTAAGTTATTACTACCACTACTCAAGAAAACAAATAGCAAATGACATGAATATAAGAGAGGGAGGCAGGTCCATCAGTAAACCTTTGAACATCTGTCATGTGGAAGAGATGCTATGAAATGATATGGAGCTGTACATCAGAAGATTTGGGTACTTTGGCAATTTGCTACTCAATAAGACTATGAGAAATTAAGTTTTTTTCCAGATCTTAAGATCCTTTCAAAAGTATACATACAGAGCAAAGAAGAGATTTAGAGTATATACATATATCTAATACACTTCTGGGCTTCCCAAGTGGCACCAGTGGTAAAGAGCCTGCCTGCCACTGCAGGAGACAGAAGAGATGCGTGTTTGATCCCTAGTCAGGAAGATCCCCTGGAGGAGGGCATGGCAACCCCCTCCAATATACTTGCCTGGAGAATCCCCATGGACAGGGAGCCTGGCGGTTTACAGTTCACAGGGTCACAAAGAGTCAGACACAATTGAAGTGACTTAGCACGTACAATAAGCTTCTAATTGACAAGGACAAGAAAAAAAATAAGTCTTTGTAAGATTTTTAATCTCTTAAGTTTCTTAAAATAAAAATTTGGATCTGTCTGAAGCAGAATAAATACTGTGGATCCTTTTAGAAAGACCTGGGAAAGCTCCCATCTTCTGATGTCCTAAGGTGGAAGGGACATGAAGGTTATGGGCAAAGATGTACCAGCTTCACAATAAGACTGATGATATTTTTTTCTAGCTGAAAAGTTTCTAGAAAACAAGTTAACATTGTCCTCAAGTGCATTTTAGCTGGAGAGAAAGGCAGATGACAGTTCATGGGCACTTAGGGGAGCTTCCCAGGTACGTGAAAGCAGTTTACTATGAAATCGTGAAAAGAAGTATGTTTAATCTTTTCGCTTGTAATTATGACTGCTTCTGTTTTTAGCTTGAAATATTAGCTATGACTTGGGTTTTGAAGAATAGACTACTGCTANGTGCCCAGGCAGGATGGGCCTGGCTGGAGGCAATGACACGGGTGCTCGGGTGTTTTGTAATCTCCTTGGCAACAAGCATCTATTTTATCCTGCTCTGTCCTCACCATGCTGACTCACGTTCTCACCGTCCAGGCCTCTCCTGCCAGTTCTGCCACTGCAATCGACTGTCTCCTTGCCTTACGCTTCTGCTTATTGGTGCATTCTCTTGCCTCGCGTCTTCTATTTACCCTTTCCCGTGTATCATCCCTTTATCTTCTAGCCCAGGCACCATTGGATTCCTCTGCTATGTCTCATTCTTCATGCCCAAGATGATTTTTTTTTCCCCTCTTGGTTTAATTAGCTACAGTCAGAACTTTAGAGCAAGTCTTCTGCATTAGGCCAACTCATGGGTCTCTCGTCAGCCTGTAGATTACCTGTCTTTGTATCAAGCTCCCTGCCCTTGTCAAAGCCACCTTGGCCTGGATACAAGTCATGGGATTCATGGACAAATGACCCTTCAGAAGGTCCTGGGTGAGTGACAGCAGCTGAGGTTCCCACAGGACAAGTAATGAGGCTGGCAATTTCTATACTACACATATTTTAGAAAGCACAGAAAATGCTGAGTATTGTACAAACTCTCTTGTATATGCATTATATAATGTGATACTTCAACCAACCTGAGATGTAGATTTTATTACAAGGTTCGTCTTTCTTTTGAGGGAGAGCTGAGCCTTACAGAGGTTAAGGTCACATATCTGATGTGTGTAGAACTAGGATTTTAACAATTCTGGGAGATAGTGGAGGACCGAGGAGCCTACTGTGCACGCAGTTGCAAAGAGTCAGACTTAGCAACTAAACAACATCAACAGCTACAAGGGTTTTAAGGCTAGAAATTGGCTTCTGTAATACACTATCTAATCTGAGCATGGCTTGTGGGAGCATGATTTTGATTGTTTTTTAAATCTGATGTCTTAAATGTCCAAGATGGTTATGCTGCACTGCAACAGCTGAAAGCAGAGGAGGGAAATAAAGTCCTTTAATAAAGTCCTTCACTGGGGCAAATGAAGCATTTGGGGCTGTCAATAAATTATTCTGGCATGCAATTCACAACTCAAAAAGAGTACACTAAGAGAACCACAGCTCCCCTTGGGCACCTAAGTAAATATCTTTATTTCTTACTCTTAATTCTAATTTGAAAAAATATAATGTAACTTCTCAGAAGCCTCTTGCCTTAAGTAATTTCAAAAACGACTCAATTTCTTCTTCATGAAGAAATGACTGTCATTTTATGATTATATGTCTTACATTTGATTTGAAATTTTGTTTGCTAGTCCCTCTGCATACAATAGCACATACAGAGGGTAGCATAGCATGACAAATGTGCTAGGAAGTGCTGGGTGTGGGGAGGTTAATGACCAAAAAACAGACACTATGGCGCTCTTTACCATATATGTTAATCTCATTTGTTTTCTTTTCCTTAAATTATTTTTCCCTTGTCTTTCTTGCATTAGTTCTCAGTCCTCCAGGCTGTTATTTCTTATACATGACTTGAATTATTCTACTGAAGAGGGAATGCTTTATCACTTTAAGAAGACTGAATGTTAGAAAAGACCTTCTTTTATTGCCATTTGGATGTACTTATCGTTCAATAATTAGCCACCCCTCCAGACAAGGACTTCAAAATGGGAGTTATGATTTGCCAAGGCATTTCACAGATCCAGTCATTAGTGTTCACCCCAGCTGAAAACTACAAGACTAAAAATAATCCAATTAAGTAACAACAGTATATTTTGAACCAGAGCGGAACAGATGGCAAAATCTCCCCCATTTATCATTAATTAATGTTCACTTAGCGGCCGCAGAGAACAGCTCCAGGTTATTCTTTCCTGAAGACAGAGACAGAACTGCCCCTGCGCTGCAAGCTTGCACGGTCTTGTTGGTGGAAATAACCTAATAGGATCCGGAATAGTTTCATGAAGTAAATCACTCCTGGAAACGGGAGCACAAAGGACTTCAGCGGATTTTATGACCTTGACAGAGGATTTCAAATATAACGAGTCTAGAAACTCTGAGTTGTGCTATTTCAGAAGAACTTAAACTTGCAAATATGGCGCTCTCCCGTCTCTACTCGACATGCCAGCGGACCTACTGGATGTTTTTCTCTTCTTTTTTAAAAAAACAGGTTTTCATTGACTTTCGATCATTTTTGGCCGCTGCTGCCCAGGCTTCTCTCTAGCGGCAGCAAGCGGTGCCCCTCCCTGGTTGTGCTGTACAGGCTTCACGTTGCAGTGGCTTCTCTTGTCGCTCAGCGTGGGCTCCAGGAGCACAGGTTTCAGTAGCTGCTACTTGTGGGCTCTGGAGCACAGGCTTAATACCTGTGGTGCACGGGTTTCCTCGCTCCTTGGCATGTGGGATCTTTCCAGACTAGGATCCAAATCCGTGTCTCCTGCACTGACAGCCAGATTCTTATTCACTGAACCACCAGGGAAGCCCTTCTCTTCTTTTAATATTGCCACTACATTTAAAATTCCGGTCTATGTTCGATGCAGGATGCAGGATGCTTGGGGCTGGTGCACGGGGATGATCCAGAGAGATGTTGTGGGGTGGGAGATGGGAGGGGGATTCAGAATTGGGAGCTCGTGTACACTTGTGGGGGATTCATGTCGATGTATAGCAAAGCCAATCGAGTATTGTAAACTAAAATAAAGTAAAAAAAAAAATAATAAAAGGGTTACTTGACACAAACTTAAAAAAATAAAATTTATGGATATTTGATTATATCCTGTAACTATGTTTTTCTCTCTCGACCTCTGTATAACCTTGCCACACATATATGTGGGCCATATTTGAGGCTGGCAAAATGATATTCAAGTATAGTGATCTCTCCTGAGGATTTTTGGACACCAATGTTTCAGAGGATATCAGCTTGGTTCATGTGCTTTGCGGAGTGCTTTGCCATCTTGGATATATTTTTCTCTGCCATAATAAGTATAGAGGATACTCATACCTCTTTCGAGGATCTTTTGCTCATACGTATCTTGGAAAGGTGTGGTTTCAGTTGTATTCCCACACCGAAATAAAAGAGCTTTCCAAGTTAAAAAAAAAAAATTGTCCCACTGATGGAATACTCATTGAAATGGTTCCAAAAATCTTTTTACTTATTTATTTTAAATAGTGTTCTTTATTATATGCACTTATTTTGTGGATAAAGTGACCACCAAATTAAGAATTCTACTTTTAGACTTATCCAACATCTTTATTTTCTGGTTAAAAGCTTTAAAAATTGTAACCGTCTATGGAAGTTCATTGCCCGCTCAATAATCATAGATGACCAGTGCAAGTTTGATACATTAGGCAGGCACTCAAAGCCAGTGCTCTGGGACAACCCAGAGGGATGGGGTGGGGAAGGAGGTGGGAGAGGGGGTTCAGGATGGGGAGACACGTATACATGTGGCTGATTCATGTCGAAGTGTGGCAAAACCCACAATATTGTAAAATCATTAGCCTCCAGTTAAATAAATTAATTAAAAAAATCATTCTCTTCTCTCCCTTAAAGAGCTCCTTATTTGGGGAAATAGAAATGTATTCAACTAAAATTCAACATTTTCTAGCCTCTACGATAAAATGAGGATAACCAATGATATGTAAGAATGTTGGGAGGTAGTTTTTGAGAATGTCTTTTAAAGAAGTTTATTCAGCTAGTCCCTGAAGGGAATGCAGGCACTGACTTGCTTTCCAGCAACCATATTGTGACCATGAGGTAAACCTGACGATGGAAGTCACAGACTAATAAAGAAATAAAGATGGAGCTTACATTATGATGACTTTAACAGTCTTGGAGTGTTCATCTCTGATCTTCAAAGATAAATAGTTAATATGATAAAATGAATCCCTTATTTTGCCAAGGCACTCTATTTTTGGATCAATTCTCTAACTTAACTGAAACACAGTGTCAGAGTCAAGTGGGTGCTGACAGTGATTTGCAAAGGCCCTAGTGGTTCTGATTCTGTCTTCCACCCCTACTCCTAACATTTGCTTGACTGTATCCTACCAATCTCTCCGGTGTATACTCTATTACAGTGCTATGGCCTGTTTGTTGTATAGATCAGGTACACTCCAGCCTCTAGAATTTTGTACATACCGTTCACCCTGCCTGGAGTACTATTGTGCTGCATGTTCGTCCTTCAAGTTCTTTCCCATCCTCCAAGCTGTTACTAAAAAATCTGCTTTCTTTCCTAGTTACCACTTCTGTCCCTTCAACATCTTGTCCCCTGACATTTTATATCTCCTTTCCCTTATTTAGTTTTCTTTCTTGTATGATCTAACATCGGAGAAGGCAATGGCACCCCACTCCAGTACTCTTTCCTGGCAAATCCTATGGTCGGAGGAGCTTGGTGGGCTGTGGTCCATGGGGTCGCTAAGAATTGGACACAACTGAGCGACTTCCCTTTCACTTTTCACTTTCATGCATTGGAGAAGGAAATGGCAACCCACTCCAGTACTCTTGCCTGGAGAATCCCAGGGATGGGGGAGCCTGGTGGGCTGCCGTCTATGGGGTCACACAGAGTTGGACACGACTAAAGTGACTTAGCAGCAGCAGCATGATCTAACATATGGTATATTTTGCTTTCATGTTCATTTTATTGCCCGTTTCTCCTTTGACCCATCAGAATGTAAGGTCCAGGTTCAGTTAAATTCAGTCACTCAGTCATGTCTGACTCTTTGTGACCCCACAGAAGGCAGTACACCAGGCTTCCCTGTCCACCCCCAAATTCTGGAGCTTGTTCAAACTCATGTCCATTGAACTGGTCCATTGAGAAGGAGGAGGATCATAGATGGGTTGTGAAAATAGGACGTGTCCTGAAATCCTAGAGTGTTTCCTGACCATGGACTCTGTCTTCACTCTCAGCTGAAAATAGCTTTGACTTTTGTTTCACTTCCACCTCTGTTGTGTATGACATTTATGTTCAAGGACTCATAACATTCTTTAACCATGTGCCATTTGGCCTGATGTAGAAATATGACCTAGTAGAAAACCTCTTGTTTAGTTGCTATTTCATGTCTGACTCTTTTGTGACCCCATGAACTATAGCCCTCCAGGCTCCTCTGTCAATGGATTTTCCAGGCAAAAATACTGGAGTGGGTTGCCATATCCTTATCCAGGGTATCTTCCTGACCCAAGGATCAAACTGTGTCTCCTGCATTGGCAGGTGTATTCTTTGCCGCTGAGCCACCACCAGAAAACCTCTAGGGCAAAGTTTATGTGCACGTTTTCAGGTACTCATGCTGGAAAGATCTACAGCTCATAAATGTCATGGAGAAGGAAATGGCAACCCACTCCGGTATTCTTGCCTAAAGAATCCTGTGGACAGAGGAGCCTGGTGGGCTGCCGTCTGTGGGGTTGCACAGAGTTGGACATGACTGAAATGACTTAGCAACAGCAACAGCAGGATAAATGTCAACTCGTATGCTGTGGGAGGGGAATTGTTACCCATTTTTTCTTGATTCTAAGTGTGAGTTTTTCACATTGGTTCTCATTATTTCAGCTTTCCTTTTGTTCATATGCTTCACAGAATAGTAAAATAGATTGGGAACTGTATATTTGGGCTCTGGAGTCTGTCATCTGAGATTAAATCCTGGTTCCAGCATTGTCTAGCTGTGTGGCTCTGAAGAGCAAGGTACCAGACTTCCACCTAAGTCAATGCTCTCATCTGTGAGAAAGGGTTGATGCCAGTGTATGCCACACAGGGTTGCTGTGAGGATTGGTGAGATATATGTGAAACACCTAAGGTGGAATCTAGCACTGAAACATTTCTGTTTAGCCATGATGATCCTTGAGCTTCCCTAATGGCTCAGTGGTGAAGAATCCACCTGTCAATGCAGGAGACACAGGTTTAGTCCTTGGGTCAAGAAGATCCCCTGGAGAAGGAAATGACAATCCACTCCAATATTCTTGCCTGGGAAATCCCATGGACAGAGGAGCCTGGTGGGCTACAGTTCATGGGGTCACAAAAGAGTTGGACACTACTAAGAAATAATAGCAATGATGATGGTGGTGGCGATGATGATGGTTAATTCAATAACACCAAGGAGTTACTGAGAAGAAAATAAAATATATCTCTAATATATGACACAAAGGAAAAGAACTAAAAAGATTCTGAAATTCATGACTAAATGTTTCATAGATATCAAACTTAACATGTTTGAAAATAATGATAGTGAAAAATATCATGTTTTATGTTGCTACAGAACAATTTCTAACATTGATTTTGTTTTGTGATTTTCATAATATCCTTGTATATTTAACCATGTAACATACATTTCTATTTCTGTTAATGTTCCCTATGGTATTTTATGTGGGTGTGGTTCATCTCTGCTGCATTTACAAGTGAATGATGAAAGGCAATGGAAAATACCTTTAAAAATACTGATGTTAAAAGGGATAGTAATAAATGAGCTTGCTATATTTCTTTATAATAGAATAATCCTAAATTCAAGATGGAACAATTACTTTTGGTAACTGCAGCATCTCAACTGAATTAGAAAAAAAATTTCAGAATTCCTCAGTTCAGTTCAGTTCAGTCACTCAGTCATGTCTGACTCTTTGCGACCCCATGAATTGTAGCACTCCAGGCCTCCCTGTCCATCACCAACTCCCAGAGTTCACTCAAACTCATGTACATCGAATCTGTGATGCCATCCAGCCGTCTCATCCTCTGTCATCTCCTTCTCCTCCTGCCTCCAATCCCTCCCAGCATCAGAGTCTTTTCCAATGAGTCAACTGTTCACGTGAGGTGGCCAAAATATTGGAGTTTCAGCTTTAGCATCAGTCCTTCCAGAGAACACCCAGGACTGATGTCCTTTAGGATGGACTGGTTAGATCTCCTTGCAGTCCAAAATGATAGATAATACACTAGATGTGACTTGTACTAAACTGAAAATATAAAGGGAGTTTAAATAAAAATCTTATCGCCTCAGCCAATATGATCTCACTCACAAAAATAAGTTATAATTTTCAGGGTGATTTAATCAGATGCCAAAGTTTAAGCTGTTTCATATTATCAAGACTTTACTTGTGGTGAGCCACAATGTCAGCAGCAGTGTTTTACGGTACTATGAAACATGCAAATTTTTTCTTCCCCTCCCTCCAATTTATTTGATATCTCCAATCAGGCAATTTTGAGTGAAAGTTTGAGGTTAACGTCACAAGTAACTGACTTGGATGTTCCCTTTCATCCTGGGATCACTCACTCCAATAAAAATGTTAACTTACTTTTGCTTCACTCTTCAAAATGTGTTAAGTGCTTCATGTGATGAGCCTGGCTTGATCTTGAAAGGTTGTTGCTGAACCATGAAAGACACCAGGATTCTTGGCCTCCAGAGGAGAAGAATTCAATCCGGGGCCAGAGGAGAGGCTTGATCGCTCAGAGCTTTTGTGCAATAAAGTTTTATTAAAGTATAAAAGAGATAAAGAAAGCTTCTGACACAGACATCAGAAGGGGGCAGAAAAAGTGCCCCCCCCACTAGTCTTTAGCTGGATATTATATAGCTACTAGCAGTTTGCTAATTAAAGAAAGAAAATGTCTCAAAACTCAGAGAATGCCACCAGGCCCCTCACCCACAAAATGCATTTTGAGATAATCTTGGCACCAGGTGAGTCATCCCGGGCCATAAAATGACTGACATGAATCTTGAAGAAAGGCAGATTTCCATACAAATTTTCATTAACATAGACTAGGAGAACAATGTATGAGTATAACATACTGGTTTGTCAAGTGGGTTCTGAGCCTTTAGGTGGAACTGACTTGAAGACAGAGTCTGGGGTAAATACACAGCCCATTAACATAGCTTAAGACAAACATTTCCATAAGAAAAATGCATTGGTTAGCTCAAGGTTTGAGTAAAGTTAAGTTCAGGCGGAACCAGGTGTCATTATGACAACACAGGATTTTAAGAGAAACCCCTTTAAAAATTTGTATACAGAAGGGGGAAAAATGTAACACTAGTTTGTTTCCTCCTGCCGCTTAAGAGAGAGAGAAAAAATGTCTGACACTTGCAGCCTATTTCCTCCGTTTGGAGACCCCTGGCCTTCCTGCTTGTTACCCTCTCAGTCTGCAGAAGCATCCTGGAAGATAGGCTTGACAAGCTTGTACAGGGCAGTGCAGCTTGGTGGCCAGTGACACAGATGCTAGTTCCGGAGTCTTTGGGTTTGAACCTTTGTCCTCATTCTTTCGCCATGTGCCCACCAGCAGGCCGCCTCACCCCGGTTTCCTCACCTGTGACAGGAAGGTGGCCACTTTGATAAATGCGAGTTGCTTGGAGCGCCCCCTGGCTGTAGCAGGCATGACCCCAGCCCCTGCTGCCCTTGTTTGACACGTGAGCAAAGCCACGCTCTGAAAGGTTATGAGCCTTTTCAAAGAACTTCTTTTCCCTTACTTTTGGGAAAGCGAGTCTTTCACTGTGAAACAAAGGGAGAGAGGCGGATGCATGCGGCAAAGCACAATGAAAATGAAACAGCTGTGAAGTTTGTCATCTTCAAGAATCGTTTAAGAAAAGACTTCTGCCTTGTTTACTTCTGGAGTCATTTGAACTCTTAAAGACTTTGGGGGCATATAATCACCAGAGAGCTGGTATTTAAATATTCTAGCAAAAAAAAAAAAAAGGAAGCGTATTTTCATTTTCTATCTATGATGTCAAGAGATTTTCCTTAACAATGGATTATGTCTGTGATGACAGTGGCATTTAATACATTTAGATCCATTTCTAATAGTTTATTCTTCTTTTGCTGGCTCCTTCTTGATGTTGATCATATAAATGACTCACATGTATTTATTTCTTCATTTCAATTCAGTTATATACAGAGTGTTATAGACTAAACATTTGTCTTCCTTCAAAGTTCATATGTTGAAATCTTAACCTCCAGTAGGATAGCATCAATATTAGGAGATTGGGCTCTGCCCTCATGAATGGAATCAGAATCTTTAAAATGAGACCTTAAGGAGCCTCCTTCTACCACTGAGAACATAGTGGCTTATGAATCTATGAACTAGGAACTGGGCTCTCATCAGACACCAACGACCAGCACCTTGATCTTGGACTTCCAGTCTCCATAACTGTGAGGAATAAGTATTTACTCTTTTTTAAAAATCGTATTTGTCTATTTAATTTTCTGGCTGGGCCGGGTCTTCTTGCTGCACCTGGGCTTTCTCTCGCTGCAGCGAGCAGGGGCCACTCTAGTTGCAGTGAGTGGGCCTCTCGTTATGGTGGCCTCTTTGGTTGTGGAGCACAGACTCTGGACACACAGGCTTCAGGAGTCACAGCTCATGGGCTCAGAAGCTGTGGTGCCTGGGCTTCGTTGCTCTGCGGCTAGTGGAATCTTTCCAGACCAGGGATTGAAATCGCGTTCCCTACAGGTGGATTCCTAATCACTGGGCAACCAGGGAAAGTCCAGTATTTAAGCCACCTAGTCTATGACAGTTTGCCATAGCAGCCCAAGGTGACTAGGGCATAGAATGATGAGGTTTCTCCCCCCNAGAGGCGGATGCATGCGGCAAAGCACAATGAAAATGAAACAGCTGTGAAGTTTGTCATCTTCAAGAATCGTTTAAGAAAAGACTTCTGCCTTGTTTACTTCTGGAGTCATTTGAACTCTTAAAGACTTTGGGGGCATATAATCACCAGAGAGCTGGTATTTAAATATTCTAGCAAAAAAAAAAAAAAGGAAGCGTATTTTCATTTTCTATCTATGATGTCAAGAGATTTTCCTTAACAATGGATTATGTCTGTGATGACAGTGGCATTTAATACATTTAGATCCATTTCTAATGGTTTATTCTTCTTTTGCTGGCTCCTTCTTGATGTTGATCATATAAATGACTCACATGTATTTATTTCTTCATTTCAATTCAGTTATATACAAAGTGTTATAGACTAAACATTTGTCTTCCTTCAAAGTTCATATGTTGAAATCTTAACCTCCAGTAGGATAGCATCAATATTAGGAGATTGGGCTCTGCCCTCATGAATGGAATCAGAATCTTTAAAATGAGACCTTAAGGAGCCTCCTTCTACCACTGAGAACATAGTGGCTTATGAATCTATGAACTAGGAACTGGGCTCTCATCAGACACCAACGACCAGCACCTTGATCTTGGACTTCCAGTCCCCATAACTGTGAGGAATAAGTATTTACTCTTTTTTAAAAATCGTATTTGTCTATTTAATTTTCTGGCTGGGCCGGGTCTTCTTGCTGCACCTGGGCTTTCTCTCGCTGCAGCGAGCAGGGGCCACTCTAGTTGCAGTGAGTGGGCCTCTCGTTATGGTGGCCTCTTTGGTTGTGGAGCACAGACTCTGGACACACAGGCTTCAGGAGTCACAGCTCATGGGCTCAGAAGCTGTGGTGCCTGGGCTTCGTTGCTCTGCGGCTAGTGGAATCTTTCCAGACCAGGGATTGAAATCGCGTTCCCTACAGGTGGATTCCTAATCACTGGGCAACCAGGGAAAGTCCAGTATTTAAGCCACCTAGTCTATGACAGTTTGCCATAGCAGCCCAAGGTGACTAGGGCATAGAATGATGAGGTTTCTCCCCCCCTTTTCTTCTCAGGTTACTTTGAAATGAAATAAGAGGGATTAGAAAATTTGAAAACCACTAGTCACCTTTTCTGTAAGCCTTCTAACTAACAAGACACAGGCTGGGCAGTTTATGGTAATAATGATAGCTTTTTGAAACATAATAACAATGGGGTAGAAGGCAGCAAGAGAGAAAGTGTATCGGGGAAATGATCCAGTGTTATTTAAATGCCCGTCATCTCAATATCTAAATTCCTTAAAGTTTGTCCAGTTACTTACCTGTTTCAAATTATGAGTCTGTCTTGGTTCAAATTTTTAGTGTTTTTATGTCCCATTACCAATTAATAGATAATGTTTGGATATTATATTTACACACACACGTATGCATGTTAAATTGCTTCAGTCTTGTCCAACTCTTTGCGACCCTGTGGACTGTAGCTTGTCAAGCTCCTCTGTCTACAGAATTCTCCAGGAATACTGGAGTGGATTGCCATGCCCTCCTCCAGGCACATTCTCAACCCAGGGATCAAACCTGCATCTCTATGTCTCATGAATTGGCTTCCCAGGTGGCACTAGTGGTAAGGAACCTGCCTGCCAGTGCAGGAGATGAAAGAGACACAGGTGTAGGGTTGCAGAGTCAGACACGACTGAAGTGACTGAGCACACACACACACTCAGAAGAACACACTACATCCAGGCCATCTCATATGATGGTATAAAGAAAGCAACTGTTAACCAATGTAGTTCTAACCTGTGATCAGTCTATAGTAAGTTCCTTCCACATGAATGAGTTCCATTCCAAGAGTGCATTCGTAAGTTCAACCAAGTTGGCCTTGGTACCCAACTCACACAACTGGCTGTATGGAACTGCATTGTAATAGGCTTATAATGCTTTTCACACAAATAATACTTAAAAAACAGGCCTCAAAAGTAAAGAAAACATTTTTAACCATGCAGTAGAGTACCTTGGAAAGTACAGTAGTGCAGTACAACAGCTGGCATACAAGGGCTGGCACAGAGTGAACAGGCAAGAGAAGTCACAGACTGGAGGAAAGGGAGGAGGCGGGAGATGGCAGAGCCGAAGGGTGGTCAGCAATGGGAGACGCAGGGCAAGCTGCAGTGTCACTCGTGCCCGACGGTGGTTGGTGGCAGGCTCTGGTTCTTTGCTGGAGCCATATGCACAGTTTAATCTTTGAAAGTTCACAGCTTGAAGGTTTGTATGTTGGGGACTTCCTGTACTAACCACAATCAGTCTTCTGCATCTAACCATCTAATCAACCACCTGCTTAGCTTTTCTCCTTGGATATCTCAAAGACACTGGAAAACTCTCATTTCACCCCCTGATTATGTCCAGTGTCTTGTCAGATGCTCTCCTATTTGTACTTACTTTAAAATGCCACCTTTCAATAGACTTATTTGCTTAATATTTGATTGTGTCATGGGATGACAGCAGATATAATGACCATTTTTGCTCAGTACCGTGTCCCACCTATGTACCAGAACAAAAGAAGAAAGGAAGGCACGCAGAAAGCACAAGAAAATTCCGGTCTACTGCTAAAGCTTCAAAGGCTGTTAGTCCCCTTAGCTGTATCATTTGATGTTTCTTTGTAGACTGCACTAATATTTCCAAACAAAATTGCTTTTAAAATTTAACACCAAGAGCAATTTCCATCTCAAAATTGTGCCAGTTATTGAAAATGTCTTTGGTGGTGTTACAAATAGTCTTGAAGCTTCCCTAAATGTGCCAGGCATCAGTAATGGGTGTCTGCGACTGTCTCTTAAAATTACTTATCTAGTTATCTCTAAACAAAGAGAAAAAAAAAAAAAAGCCCAGAGAAGTAATCATCATGCTGTGTGTAAAATAAGTGCAGCAAATAGCTCCATAAAAAAATATTTTTTAAGAGTCTTTTTTGTTTTGTTTAATGTCCCAGAACCTTCCAACTGGAAATTAAAGTTGGTTAAAATTACTTCGGGACCAAACCANAATCATCATGCTGTGTGTAAAATAAGTGCAGCAAATAGCTCCATAAAAAAATATTTTTTAAGAGTCTTTTTTGTTTTGTTTAATGTCCCAGAACCTTCCAACTGGAAATTAAAGTTGGTTAAAATTACTTCGGGACCAAACCAAGATGCAGGAAAAAGAAAATAGGGTGCATTTATATTCTAAACTATAAAGCATGCATAGAAATGAAAATCTCCTTCTGGTCTAGGATGAGACTGGGTCCTCCCAAGGGTGCCCTCAAATGGAAGGCTTATCCAGGTCTGTTGCAGACAAATCTTCTAATTGCCACTGTGCAGAGTATCCAAAAACATATATTGTGAAAGTTTTCTTCTAAATCTTGAGATCTCCAATAGCAGGCACATTTTTCTTAAAGACATATCTCTCTGTGCTGCTGCTGCTGCTGCTGCTAAGTCGCTTCAATCATGTCCGACTCTGTGCCACCCCATAGACGGCAGCTCACCAGGGTCCCCCGTCCCTGGGATTCTCCAGGCAAGAACACTGGAGTGGATTGCCATTTCCTTCTCCAATGGATAAAAATGAAAAGTGAAAGTGAAGTTGCTCAGCTGTGTCCGACCCTCAGCGAAACCATGGACTGAAGCCTTCCAGGTTCCTCCGTCCATGGGATTGTCCAGGCAGGAGTACTGGAGTGGGGTGCCATTGCCTTCTCCATGTATCCCTCTACTCCAGTATATTCAAGTATGCTGGTGTTTGTTCTGCTTACAACATCTTAAAGGGATTTTCTTCAGCAGGGTCTCTCACACTTTGAGTGGAGAGCTCTTTAAAAATCAGGTTAAAAATTCTTTACCCACTAGAGAGTTTATTTCAGTAATGGGGTACGGGGTCAGGAATTTGTTCTTATTTTATTTTTAACTGATGAATTTCTCCAGGAGAATCTAATTGGAAAACACAGCATTTTGGTCCATAGCTGTTGGCAGAAGTTATATATATGCTTAGTTGCTCAGTTGTATCTGACTCTTTGCAACCGCATGGACCGCAGATGGCCAAGCTCCTCCATCCCTGGGATTTTCCAGGCAAGAATACTGGAGTGGGTTGCCATTTCCTTCTGATTGGTTGAACTTTTGTAAAAATCTAGGTGACAAGGGGGAGATGTGGAAATGCAGTTTTGAGAAAGAGAGGGAACTGGATCTGAAAGCAGAAGAGACATGACAGGCACAGTTTCTGCACAGAGACAATCACATAATGTATGAAGCTTCTCTTTCCTATCCAAGCAATAGCTACTCTCTAAATCAAGGAACCTGATGATATGCCATTACATGGTAGAGGAGAGACTAGAGAATAATAAAGCTGAAAAGAAACTGAGATGAAGCCAGAGGTTAAAAATCTGTGTTTAAATAATGACTCACTCCTTTGTTCTGTCCAACAAAGACGTATATCCTTCTCTGTCTTATAGCTGCTATTTCCTTTTGCCTGTGACCCTCTCAGCATCCTACAGTAAGATGAATGGGATTAGGAACAGTGAGAAGGGAAAGTGTGGTGATAGCCAACTTCTGGAGGTGAATGAGGGGCAAAGCAGGAAAGAGCAGACAGCTCTCATGGGAAACTGAGGCAGAAACTGAATCCCCATGTCTTTTTCTCTAGCACAGTCTCCCTGCTACAAACCTATGAAAAGGGACCTAACTTAATTGCATGAATTCCAGTGAGCCACAGACACCAGAATGGTCCCCTAAAGATGTTTCTGTTGGAACCTATAAATGGAAGGTGGGACCAGATGCATTTGGATAATGCTGACCCCAAAAAGGGTTTTGACAAACTGTCACACATACAGCAATTGTGTTTTACGCAATTCACTCTTTTTGACCCATTGCAATGATGCAGTACCAGTCAGTGTTGAATGCTAATGTCTCATCAATCTTTCTGCTCCCTTTCTTCCTTCAACTCATTTCAACTTGGCATCGGTCAATCCCACTTCAGAAAAAGCCCTCTCAGCATGATCGGCTATCTAATCCAATGGTAACTATTCTCCTTGAAATTTCCTAACATTTACCCGAGATAATTTTTGGCTTTTCCTTCTAATTTTGGACTGCTTTTTCTTGTTTCTTTTCTATAGTTTCCTTTTCATCCTAAATACCTATAGTCCCTGGGACTCCAAAACTGGGCTTCGTATGTCCTTTAAATCTAGCCCCCTACTCCCTGGGACTCCAAAACTGGGCTTCATATGTCCTTTAAATCTAGCCCCCTACTCCCTGGACCTCCTCATGCCTGCATTTAACTGTAAGCTATATCTTCTTGCCTCTCACATCTTTTTGAGACTGCATGTATCTCTTGAACTTTGGACTTAATTTTTCATCTGTGTCCAGATCTTCTCTACCTGAATGTCTTACCTCAAATTCAGCAAGTCCCAAACCAAACTGATTACTTTCCCTCTTCAAACCAATTCCTATCTCAGTGAGCAGAAACTTGTTAACTAGAAAGTCTATTAGTATCTTTGACCTGCTTCAGGTCAAATTAGCCGCCATCACCTCTACTTCTGAAACATGAAGTATACTACTCTCATAATATCTTCTGCAGTGAATTCTAACTTTTCTCTTTGTTTATTGGACTGTGAGTTCACCAAAAGCAGGAGGGACAATATCTTATTTATCTCTGAACCCTCAGGGCTCAACTCACTCCTGATTCTCATCATCCCTTTCCTTCTCATATATCCTGATCATCCTCCAAAAGAAATTACGCAATCTGTACAAAGAACTACTTGCTTGGAGAATTCGTGTTATCTTTCATTTTCTTAGCTGTGTTTGGTGAACTTGCTTATATTTGCTAATTCATTTTTGAGAGTTTGGACATAATTATTTTGTTTCTAGCTGCCTGAGGATATGAATTCCAGCCACTTGAGAAATGTACAGGTTGTGAGCCACAAGAAATCAATTTGTCTAGACCATGAAGTTCATTGTAATGGGAATTTTACTTGTCACCTAATATTTATTTTTACAATGCGGATGAAGAGGATAAGTAATAAGTGTTGACAAACATTTGGATATTCATCTCAGAGTTTCATAGACCATTGATATTAACCACATCACATATTTTTCTAGAATAACATTTTTATTATCATTATTTGGAGCCTTGAAGGAGGATAGCTAACTATAAAAATTGTGAAGAATACATTCTTAATTTAAAATTTATGAGCTTGTATATATCTCAATATTTAGTCAAGGACCAAACACATTTAATTTGAACTTACTTATATTTTAAATCTATATCATAAATGAATGAAATAATTTAAAAATCAGTTTAGATGAAACTTCTTAAATTTAGCCCTTAGCCTTAGTGTCTTCAGTTCGGTTCAGTTCAGTCGCTCAGTCGTGTCCAACTCTTTGCGACCCCATGAGCTGCAGCACGCCAGGCCTCCCTGTTCATCACCATCTCCCGGAGTTCACTCAGATTCACATCCATTGAGTTCGTGATGCCATCCAGCCATCTCATCCT